>CAMDTW010000548.1:0-49275 GCA_945910005.1 Isoperla grammatica
CTTTACAAGACCGCTCCGCTGCCTTGAGCCGCTGCTGGCTGTCACGTTTGGGCAGGTCACTTCTTGGAAAACTCGACTTTTTTGGAAATTGTCACTTTTTTTTTTTTTTTTTTTTGTGTCACTTTTTGGAAAACTTTTCAGTTGGAAAAAAGAAAAAAAAAATTTGAAAAAAGTCGAAAAAAAATGTCGAAAAATTTTAAAGTGATGGAAAAATTTTCGAGCTTTTCTATGTACATTTCACGTCAAAGTGTCGTAGATACTTATGTAAAGAAAGAAACTTAAAAGTTGTGTGATTCTGAAAAATGAAAAAAAAAATTCATGTTGAAAAATTTCTAAGTGTTTGAAAAATTTTCAAGTAGCCCACTTTTTGGAAAACTTGAAAAAAGTTGAAAAAATGAAAAAATTAAAATTTTGGTAAAAAATTATTTTCATGTTGAAATTTTTAAGTGATGGAAAAATTTTCGAGTTTTTCTATGTACATGTCACGGTAATTGGTCGTAGATACTTATGTAAAGAAGAAACTTGAAAATTGTGTGATTCTAAAAAAAGAAAAAAAAAATTCATGTTTCAAAATTTCTAAGTGTTTGAAAAATTTTCAAGTACCCCAATTTTTTTAAAACTTGAAAAAACTTGAAAAAATGAAAAAATTAAAATTTTGGTAAAAAATTATTTTCATGTTGAAAATTTTCTAAGTGTTAGAAAAATGTTCGAGTTCTACATCGTACATTTCCGCACGTTCAAAAGCTTGCCGGTACGTCCCGGTAAGTGTGTGGTCAATGATACGCACATGTTTAAAAAGGTATTGAAACGCACTTTGCGATGATACCAAAATGGGCTGTTCGATTTCATAACGGGACATACCAGGGCCGTTCAAAGCTGAAATTTAAGTAATCAAAATTACACATCTAACCAATGACGCTAAAAAATAACAAAACCGGTACGTTACAGGTACGTCCGGGTACCTTAAATATGTCAACCACACCTTCGGATACCCACGAAACGGAAAATCAAAAATTACAAAAAATTCTAACATGGTTTTTTACGACATTGAAAACCCCCCATAGACAAATTCTTGCAAAAACACGGGCGGATGAAATCCGTTAAAGCACCGTAACTCGGACGCCCGTAAAGTCTAATTTTTGAAAGTAACGTTTATAAATAGACAAATGTCCAATTATTAACACTAAATACAACAATGTATTTGATGGCATTTAAAACACACTTTTAATATACAAAAACAAACATTTTGTATTCGTGTTTGCAGATCGCCGTGAAAAGTGCTTTGCGCGAACGTCTGTCATTCGGTTAGAGGGTGATTTTTTGAAAATGTTCTTTTATGCCCCTGTACGGGCAAGCTTTGAGCATCGGCCTAAAGAAAAAAAACCCATTTTGAAAGTACCAACTTGACGCAAAAAAATCACGACCGAAGCCGTGTCGTAAAAATGGAAAAGTGCCCATAACTAAGGAACCGGGGCGAAATTCAAAAATCGCTTCGTTAATAATCAAGTTTTGTGGTTACTTTTTAAAATGAAAAAATCGAGAAAGTTTTTGATTCAAAACTGTGGAAAAAAAGCCTTCCCCGCGCTTTTTAAAAACACACTTTACCAAATGTACACAATTTGATTGGCGAAAGTTCCGGGACGAATCCAAAATGTTTCAAAACCCAATTACCCAAAGGGTAAGCGCCGGTAACAAAACAAACCAGAATGTTATATCTCGTTTGGTTCGACGGGCAGAGCCGTTTGAATGTGACACATTAAACGGGTACCAAATCCGTCAAATCGAGACGTCGAACATTGTTCGTGTTTGGGTGCCCGTAACTTTTGAACGGGACACTTTATACGAAAACCTTTCATTACAAAAAGATGCTCCATTCAATTTTAATCATACTTAAAAAGTGAAATAAATCCTCAAAAAATAATTACTATTTTTTACAATTTTTACCGCACTTGGACATGGCCAAATACGCACACTTTGCGACATTAAACTCGTCGGGGTTTGAAAAGGGGTTGACGCACAGGGTCGAAAAAAATACCCACGTGAAGAGAAAGGCCAGGCGGTCAATTCTGTAGCGACAGATGTGGGAAAATGGTCGCGTGCGTGGGCGTACCGAGGGTTTTGGGGGTAGCGGAATGGCCGCGCGAGCTCGAGCGCGGGGACTACCGAAAGATAATATATAGATACAAGACCGCTCCGCTGCCTTGAGCCGCTGCTGGCTGTCACGTTTGGGCAGGTCACTTCTTGGAAAACTCGACTTTTTTGGAAATTGTAACTTTTTTTTTTTTTTTTTGGTGTCACTTTTTGGAAAACTTTTCAGTTGGAAAAAAGAAAAAAAAAATTTGAAAAAAAAAGTCGAAAAAAAATGTCGAAAAATTTTAAAGTGATGGAAAAATTTTCGAGCTTTTCTATGTACATTTCACGTCAAAGTGTCGTAGATACTTATGTAAAGAAAGAAACTTAAAAGTTGTGTGATTCTGAAAAATGAAAAAAAAAAAAATTCATGTTGAAAAATTTCTAAGTGTTTGAAAAATTTTCAAGTAGCCCACTTTTTGGAAAACTTGAAAAAAGTTGAAAAAATGAAAAAATTAAAATTTTGGTAAAAAATTATTTTCATGTTGAAATTTTTAAGTGATGGAAAAAATTTCGAGTTTTTCTATGTACATGTCACGGTAATTGGTCGTAGATACTTATGTAAAGAAGAAACTTGAAAATTGTGTGATTCTAAAAAAAGAAAAAAAAATTTCATGTTTCAAAATTTCTAAGTGTTTGAAAAATTTTCAAGTACCCCATTTTTTGGAAAACTTGAAAAAACTTGAAAAAATGAAAAAATTAAAATTTTGGTAAAAAATTATTTTCATGTTGAAATATTTTAAAGTGTTAGAAAATTTTTCGAGTTCTACAATCCGCACGTTCAAAAGCTTCCCGGTACGTCCCGGTAAGTGTGTCGTCAATAAAATGCACATGTACAGAAAGGTAAAGAAACGCACTTTTCGATGATACCAAAATGGGCTGTTCGATTTCATAACGGGACATACCAGGGCCGTTCAAAGCTGAAATTTAAGTAATCAAAATTACACATCTAACCAATGACGCTAAAAAATAACAAAACCGGTACGTTACAGGTACGTCCGGGTACCTTAAATATGTCAACCACACCTTCGGATACCCACGAAACGGAAAATCAAAAATTACAAAAAATTCTAACATGGTTTTTTACGACATTGAAAACCCCCCATAGACAAATTCTTGCAAAAACACGGGCGGATGAAATCCGTTAAAGCACCGTAACTCGGACACCCGTAAAGTCTAATTTTTGAAAGTAACGTTTATAAATAGACAAATGTCCAATTATTAATAATAAACACAACAATGTATAAGATGGCATGTTAAACACACTTTTAATATACAAAAACAAAACATTTTGTATGCGTGGTTTTATATCGCCGTGGAAAGTGCTTTGCGCGAACGTCTGTCATTCGGTAAAAGGGTGACTTTTTGAAAATGTTTTTTCATGCCCCTGTACGGGCAAGCTTTGAGCATCGGCCTAAAGAAAAAAAACCCATTTTGAAAGTACCATTTTGACGCAAAAAAATCACGACCGAAGCCGTGTCGTAAAAATGGAAAAGTGCCCATAACTAAGGAACCGGGGCGAAATTCAAAAATCGCTTCGTTAATAATCAAGTTTTTTGGTTACTTTTTAAAATGAAAAAATCGAGAAAGTTTTTGATTCAAAACTGTGGAAAAAAAGCCTTCCCCGCGCTTTTTAAAAACACACTTTACCAAATGTACACAATTTGATTGGCGAAAGTTCCGGGACGAATCCAAAATGTTTCAAAACCCAATTACCCAAAGGGTAAGCGCCGGTAACAAAACAAACCAGAATGTTATATCTCGTTTGGTTCGACGGGCAGAGCCGTTTGAATGTGACACATTAAACGGGTACCAAATCCGTCAAATCGAGACGTCGAACATTGTTCGTGTTTGGGTGCCCGTAACTTTTGAACGGGACACTTTATACGAAAACCTTTCATTACAAAAAGATGCTCCATTCAATTTTAATCATATTTAAAAAGTGAAATAAATCCTCAAAAAATAATTACTATTTTTTACAATTTTTACCGCACTTGGACATGGCCAAATACGCACACTTTGCGACATTAAACTCGTCGGGGTTTGAAAAGGGGTTGACGCACAGGGTCGAAAAAAATACCCACGTGAAGAGAAAGGCCAGGCGGTCGATTCTGTAGCGACAGATGTGGGAAAATGGTCGCGTGCGTGGGCGTACCGAGGGTTTTGGGGGTAGCGGAAAAGCCGCGCGAGCTCGAGCGCGGGGACTACCGAAAGATGGTATATAGACAAGACCGCTAAAGCGGCCTTGAGCCGCCGCTGGCGTCACTGTTTGGGCAGGTCACTTTATGGAAAACTCGACTTTTTAGGGGATTTGTCACTTGTTTTGTTTTTTTTTTTTTTTTTTTTTTAGTCACTTGTTGGAAAACTTGTCGGTTGGAAAAAAAAAAAAAAAATTAAAAAAAAAAAATTCGTGTTGAAAATTTTTAAAGTGATGGAAAAATTTTCGAGTTTTTCTATCTACATATCATGTCAAACTATCGTAGATACTTATGTAAAGAAAGAAATTTGAAAGTTGTGTGATTCTGAGAAAAGAAAAAAAAAATTCATGTTGAAAAATTTCCAAGTGTTTGAAAAATTTTCAAGTACCCCATTTTTCACTTATTGGAAAATTCAACATTTTGGGTAATTGTCACTTTTTTCTTTTTTTTTTTGTGTCACTTTTCGAAAAACTTGTAAGTTTGAAAAATGAAAAAAAAATTAATAACAAAAAAATCATGTTGAAAAATTTTATAAAGTGATGGAAAATTTTTAGATTTTTCCTATGTAATGTCATGTTTATTGTTCGTAGATACTTACATGTCATGTAAAACTGTCGTGGATACTTATGTAAAAAAAGAAACTTAATAGTTTGTTGATTTTGAGAAAAGAAAAATTAATTTCATGTTTCAAAATTTTAAGTTTTTGAAAAATTTCCAAATAACCCATTTTTTGGAAAACTTTAAAAATTAAATTTTTTGTAAAAAATTATTTCCAAGTTGAAAAATTTTCAAAGTGATGTAAAAATTTTTGAAAATTTTTGAGAACCCTATTTTTTGGAAAACTTGAAAAAACTTGAAAAATGTAAAAATTTTAAATTTTGATAAAAAATTATTTTTATGTTGAAAAATTTTCAAAGCGATTTAAAAATTTTTTCGAGCCAGATGCGTTCCAGAAAGCGCGCTTCTCTGCTTGCCGGCCGCTTGCCTATTCACACTTGACTCTTGAACTTTATATACTATGCTTCTACATATTTTTTTTTTTTTTAATTTACATCATTAGCATTGTTAATGTTTGTTATCACTTTGCAATCAACTCGTGATATCGGAAAATGTAGATCATTGGCAGTATTGTACAACGATGACGTGGTAAATTGTATTCATTTGTGGTTTATTATTAGAATAAATTTTTTAAAAATTACATGCAATCTAAGTGGGAATTACAATAATAATTCTTGTGTTGTATGTATTTTTGTCTATACATTTATTGAACACAATTTTAAATAGTTTACAAAATAATGTCGACATGTCCATTGGTTATTATTAAATACCGCATAGTGGATGTACACAGAGTTGAAGACACACTCGTATGGAGAACCTACTCGATTCAGCTCTAGCCATCGAGTGTACCCTTCATTGCCGTGCAATTCCCTACGTTTGTACGTGTTTGTGCCGTCCTAGGTGACGACAAAAATATTAATGTGGATCTCTATCCGAAAGAATGGACGTGTCGGCAACATATTATACATAATAACAATGAAAACGTTTGTTTCAATTTGTTTTACATGTAAATTTTCTTTTCTCGTTTGTTGATGTTATTGCGTCGTATTGAAATGTTCGGACGAATGTTTTGTGTGTAGAATTGAATGTTATTCACATAATACATTTGTATATATTTGTGTATATACATTATTAGAACACAATTTGAAATAGTTTACAAAATAATGTCGACACGTTCATTGGTTATTACTAAATACCGCATTGTGGATGTACACAGAGTTGAAGACACACTCGTATGGAGAACCTACTCGATTCAGCTCTATTCATCGAGTGTACCCTTAAGTGCCGTGCAATTCCCTACGTTTGTTTGTGTTTGTGTCATCCTAGGTGACGACATTAATCTTAAATTGGATCTCGATCCAAAAGAATGGACGTGTCGACAACATATAGGTAACAATGAATACATTTGTTATATTGTGTTGTTTTTTTTTACATTTTCATGTCTTGTTTGATGATGTTATTGCGTCGTATTGAAACGATCAGACGATTGTCTTGTGTGCAGAAAGGAATGTTTTTCACACGAAGTAGGAGAACGAGGGTGCTCGTGTAGGAACGTGACTAATGTAACGACTGATGTCCATTGGTTATTATAAAATACCACATTGTAGTTTTACACAGAATTGAAGACACACTCTTATGGAGAACCTACTCCATTCAGCTCTTGCCATCGAGTGTACCCTTCAATACCGTGCATTTCCCTACGTTTGTAAATGTTTGTGTCGTTCTACTTGACGACAATATTGTTTTTGTGGATCTCGATCCAAAGAATGGACGTGTCGCCAACATATAGGTAACAATGTATACATTTGTTACATAAGGTTTTACTTGTATATTTTCTAGTCACGTTTGTTGATGTAAATGCGTCGTCTAGAAACGGTATGATGAATGTCTTGTGTGTAGAATCCAATGATATTCACATGATGCAGAAGAACTAATGTGACAACGGATGTGTCATACCGACGTCGACGTGGGTAGATGTGGTGACGAGACGTTGAACCGCATGGAGATGTACACGGAACTGGTTGTCGCTCATACAGCGGGTGACTGCAACAGGAAAGATTTATTGTTAGTATAGGGTATTGTTTGTTTGGGTAGCACAACCACTGACATACATACCGCATTGTCGAGTCCCTCTCTCTCTGTTAGCGGCACGATGGCGGATGTCATCTGCTTCGCTTGCCCCCGTTGCGTCTCAGTATGTCCGTGCGTACCTCAGAGTATGCATTATTTTAACACGACCCGGGGCACGTGAAGGTGACCTTCATTTTCGTTACCCAATTACTTTACACAACATACTCTGAGTGTAGTTAATGGGAGAGAATTCAACCTCGCGACTTACATTACTCGATCTATGAAGGTGATCATCATTTGTCACTAGTATTTTGTAAATTACAGATGTATAGGCATTTGCGAATTCTCTCCGTCGTATTTGTCATGTATGGTGCGGGTCATGCCATAATTAAACTACTTAAGTGGTAAGGCCAAATCACTTCGGGGCCTCTACTCGCACAGAAAACCAAAAGTTGAAGAAGGTTTGACAACTCGTCTTGGAGTGATGTACCAAACGTGAACTTTCAGTTCGCCGTGAGAATGTCCTATTAGGTACCGTCAACCGGTAAGGCCAAATCACTTTGGGGCCTCTACTCGCACAGAAAACCAAAAGTTTGCGAATGTTTGACTACTCGTCTTGGAGTGACGTATCAATCGTGAACTTTTGGATCGCTGTGTGAATGTCCTGTTAGGTACCACTATCCGGTAAGGCCAAATCACTGCGGGGCCTCTACTCGCACAGAAAACCAAAAGTTTGTGAAGGTTTGACAACTCGTCTTGGAGTGACGTACCAACCGTGAACTTTCGGATCGCCGTGAGAATGTCCTAGTAGGTACCGTCAACCGGTAAGGCCAAATCACTTTGGGGCCTCTACTCGCACAGAAAACCAAAACCTTCAGAAGGTTCGACAACTCGTTCGGGAGTGAAGGACCAACCGTGATGTTTTGGATCGCCGTGTGAATATCCTTTTTAGGTACCGTCATTTTCCACTATCAGGTAAGGCCGAACACTACGGGGCCTCTACTCGCACAGAAAACCAAAAGTTTGTGAAGGTTTGACAACTCGTCTTGGAGTGACGTACCAACCGTGAACTTTCGGATCGCCGTGTGAATGTCCTATAAGGTACCGCTACCCGGTATGGCCGAACACATCGGGGCCTCTACTCACAAAGAAAACCAAAAGCTTGAGAAGGTTCGAACACTCGTTCGGGAGTGACGGACCAACCGTGAACTTTCGGTTCGCCGTGTGAATATCCTTTTAGGTACCGTCACTAGCATAGCATCAGTCACAAAGGGCCTAGATTGAGACATTGTTTGTAGATGTTAATTGCCACCAATAATTGTTGAATAGCGGTATGTTTATGAACATTGTTTTATTGTGATTGTTAGTAGTTAGTATCATGAATAGCATTGTGGTTTGAAGAGCAATATTAAATGAAATGAATTAAAAGTGAAATCCACAAAGATTGATGTAAATGTAAAGTAAATTGATTTCAATGTATAAATAAGGTATAAATGTTTGAATAATGTTCTTCTTTTGTTGTATTTTTTCTTTCCATAAAATTATTTGCATAATTGTTTAAGACTAGTACAAATATCTCAATCTTTGTAAGTAGAGTCGTGTCATTCCACCCCCCTCCCGAAAAGAAATTGTTGCAATAGTTTGTCCCATACATGAGTACGTCGTGGTTGGTTTCGTTGGGAATGGGTAATGAGCAAAACGAATTGGGCACATTCACATTGGTGCGAGATGCCGACAAAAGTTAACCTCAATCCGTACCGTGTTGTGCACGAGAGAATACAATGAGGTAATTATTGTTGACCAGGTACGCCACATCGTTGCCCACTGGACCGGTGTGCCACGCTACATTCACATTCAAAGTAAAACATGTATCCAAATAGCCGACATTGACTTGATGATCCGTGCGAGGAATGACAGAAACTGGAAGTAGACCTTGTCCCAAGACTGCACACACACACATATGGTAAATGACGAATGTCCACACGGAAGCGTTGATTGTAATTTGAAATGGTAGAATCTTATAGCGTGTGTCTAGCGTAGGTCGTCGGATCAAATTCTAAACGTTCTTGTCTGGTGTAGTGGATTACCGACATGTAGGACCTAGAAAAGTAAATTTAATTAAATTGGTATACAATGGACGTGTAACGGCATGTGCAACTGGCTGAAATGAAAGGATGACTTATCATTATCTTACAGCGTGTGTCTAGCGTAGGACGTCGGAACAAATTCTAAACGTTTTTGTCTGGTGGACTGGATCACCGACCTGTAGGACCTAGAAAAGTGAATGTTATTAAATTGGTGTATAATGGACGTGTAGCGGCAAGTGCAACAGGCTGAAATGAAAAGATTAGTTATGATTACCTTTGCAGTAGAGTTACACAACGTGATGTAGAGGCGGTAGGAAGTATTTGTAGTTTGTATTATAAAACAACATGTACCATTGTTTGATGTTTGTCTGGTAAGAGTAATGTTGCTCAATGTTTGTGAAAAATCACTTGCTTTTCTGAATACAATGTTTGGCATAATCTACCATCACAACAGGGTGTTGTTTTTAATTGTTTATTGAGGAAAACACGTGGTACATGAATCAAAAGAGGTGCACGACCAGAAGAGTGTGGTAACAATGTGCCATAACTGATAATGAATATCTTGTCAAAGAAAAGATTGAAACAGATCGGTGGACATGTGTCGACAGACGCAAATATGCATAAGAACATTGTAAAATGCATTAATTTCCCTTGTCCCACGAAACCAACCAACAGCATGTAATGGTAAACGACAATTTTTATGCATGTCTATTGTAATAAATCCTAATGTCGTGGTGGAGGGCGTCGTTAACGTAAGTTGGGATGGAGGGTTCCCCATTGTCCGTGTAACCGTTGGCGTTTGTGTAATTCACGTTTACGTGTCGAGTAAGTTGGGGAACCACCCCAGGGGGGGGGGGGGGGGGGGGGGGGCAAGCACGTCAAAGGCCCTTATTTTTTAGTATACGTAGAACGTTGCCTATTGATTTTATTGCTGGGGTAAATGGGTGTAAAACCCTAAACTCGCGCAGCCAAATGTTTTCACGTGCTGGTCGTAAAGGGGTGTTGAACCCTTCACTTACACAGCACCTGAACCCTTTAATCGCGCAGCGAAATGTTTTCACGTGCTGGGGTACAGGGGTGTTTTACCCTTAACTCGCGTAGCACCTGAAACATTCACTCGCGCAGAACCTCACGCCAAACGACGTTGGCGACATACAACCTGGTGGGGTCATCTTTCGACAGGGAGCCCTGTTGGGAGGACTCTGTCACGTTCACCATGAACTTGTCCATCTGGGAGACGCGGCTGGCGGCCACGTACAACTGTCCGTGGGAGAAGCACGGCCGGTCGAGGATCAGACCGATCCTGTCGAAGGTCTGCCCCTGCGCCTTGTTGATGGTCATCGCGTACGAGAGTTTCACGGGGAATTGCACCCGCTCCATCTTGAATGGAAATTTTCTTATGTCATCAAAGATCATTTTCATGCGCGGCATGTAAGTTGTATTGCCGGCGAATTTCCCGTCCGTCACGATCTTGCAATGCAAGAGGTTCTGGTGGGCGTTGAGCACCTCCATGCGGGTGCCGTTGGTGAGTCCCTCGGCCAGGTCGACGTTGCACAGCAACATGACAATGGCGCCGACCTTGACATTCAATTCGTGAGGAGGGAATCTGTGCGGTGCCATCTCGTTGAGCACCTCCTGGGTGATCCGGGGACCGTCGTTGTGCTGCTCGATTAGTTTGTCGGCGCTGTAGAAAGTCACCTTTTCGCCGGGCAGCGCGGCGAGTATCTGCTCGTTGATACATCCCACCATGTAGTTTGTGGGCGTGAGGATGGCCCTGTGGGCGACGTCCTCGTCGAGCGTCTGTCCGAATATAATTCTCGCCATGTCGTTGCCGACCACCTTGCAAGACGGGTCGAGCTCGACCATGTCGTGCATGGGCGGTGGCATGGCCTGCGGCAGAGTGCCGTTGCCCAGGGCCAGCAGCCACGTGGCCCACTGCTGTTGTCCGGAGCCGGCGCGCAGATTGTCGACGAGTTTGAATTTGCGCATGAGCGGCCACAGGTACGAGAACTTTAGGCACGACTCGACGGTTTTGTGCGTCTCGTTGGACGAGACGACGGGTAGAAGCTGTCGGAAGTCACCTCCAAACAGCATTGGCTTGCCCCCGAAGGGGACGTCCTCCCTGTTGGTCATGAACCTGAGGAAGTTGTCGACGCATCTGAACACCTCCTTGTTGACCATCGACACCTCGTCGATGACAATCACGGAAGCGTTCATGAGTTTCGCCGCCTTTGGCGACTTGGCGGTGATATTGACAGTCGAATCCTTGTCGAGATTAAACGGCAGG
Source organism: Isoperla grammatica (assembly GCA_945910005.1). Taxonomy (NCBI): domain Eukaryota; kingdom Metazoa; phylum Arthropoda; class Insecta; order Plecoptera; family Perlodidae; genus Isoperla; species Isoperla grammatica. Next base: position 11,331 of record CAMDTW010000548.1, read on the forward strand.
CCGAATAGGCCGTGGCAAGTTTGCCCGCCGAACAGCAGCGTGGCGGCGATGCCCGTCCAAGTGCACGCCTCCACTATGAGACCCTGATGCTGTAGGTTGCCTATCAAGGTGTTTAGCATAAACGTTTTTCCCGTTCCGCCGGGTCCGTCGACGTACACCATCTTGTGAGTGTGGTGCTCGCCGACAGCGTAACGCTCAACGTCCTCGACGACGGCGTCGTAAACCGCCCGCTGTTGGACGTTGAGTTGTGCTAGTCGTGCCCGCGCATCGACGCGAGACAGGTAGAATCCACCTGTAGAACTCCTGGCCGGCTCCTCGGGGTCGGGAACGGCTGCGGCGTCGGGCGGCGGGAGTCCTGGTTCGGGTAGACCGTGATCCGTGTTGCTAGAGTTGTTGCGCACCAGGATGCTGGATATGTGCGCGAGACACCTCCTGACGGCCTCGTCTTGGCTCATGCCGCAACGAAGATAGCTTTCCGTCATCTTGGGCATGTGTCTGTCATACATGCCCACCGGGTCCGTAAGGAGGCAGTTTAACAGGATGTAGGCAAACAGCTGGCGTACCATACGGGATCCCCTCATGTCGGTAGCCCGTTCCATCGCCTTGTCGTACTCGTCGTCGTCCTCGAGAAGGTGACGACGCACGCACGCCTCCTTGAACGTGGGGCACACCTCTTCGTCGACAGTACGAAGGCTCGCGAACGAGGTTGCCCCACGCACGTGCGTGAGTAAAATTCGCATGTGGAACAGTTCGACGTGCCTGGGAGACACGTCGTACAATCTCGACGCGATGTTATCGAAATTCCTTTGCCTCAACTGCCAACGGCAGATGCCCGGATCTTTGTTCCACATGAACTGGAGCGGGGCCTTGTCGTATGTCGTTGTCCTGGCGACTTGACCCGCTTCGTCGGCCTGGCCGTTTAAGATGAACCAGCCGGTCAGCATGGTTTTCTTGTTCATGGCGGCTTCATACGCCTCTTGCTCCCTGCCCTCGTTGAACACAACCGTTTGGTTGTTTTCGAGGTGGAGTGGCAGCCTGTAAACCGTGTCCGTGTTGACGAACATGGGGTACTCGTAGATGCGATAGCAGGCCTCCGGGGCGCTCACATAACGGTACGTCTCGTACGTCTTGACCTCGTTGTAATCGAGGGTTGCGGTGGTGCCGGCGGCGGCAGCCGGGTTGCCAGCGGCAGTAGTGCCGGCGGTGGCAGTGGTGCCGGCGGTGGCAGTGGTGGCGGCGGCGGCAGTGGTGCCGGCGGCGGCGGGACCTGCGAATCTGTTGGCAACTTCGCGGAAACTGACCTGTGCACTGGCGTTACCCTTGGTGATGTAATCGCAAATGTACATGTAGCAGCGATCGCTGACGCACGGCTCGACGTTGATGTGAGCGTTTTGTCGCAGCAACAAATAGGGATTGTATGGCACGACATCCGCGTCCGTGTAGGTTATTCCCGCCTTGACAAACGAATGTCCTCCCTCGCTGGGGGGGATACGCCTGTGTTTGGCTCTGCCCTTGTCGTTGAATATGGTCAACGGGGAGTAGGGCTTCGGGTAGTACTTGGAGCACACCCTCGTGTCGGTCTTCCAGCACTTGACCGAACACTTGTGGTGGATCATCAACTTGGTGACCAACTTGTAAAGTCTTGGCTCGGTGACGGGGTCCGGGATGTCGGCCCTGACGACCTTGTCGAGGTCGTCGCCCGTCTTAGGCTTATCGCAATCCTTCATTATTACGACAATGTGGGCGTGTGGTAGTCCCCGCTTCTGGAACTCGATGGCGTACACGTAGTTTAGTACGTGTCCAAGCACCTTTTTGTTCTTGAGTTCGTCGAGCAGTATCTCGAGCCTCAACTGGAAGACGGGCGTGCAGATGTCGGGACGGTTGTTGGCCTCCTCGCCGCGACGTAGGTTCTCTTTGATCTCCGGCCAGCCGGGGTTGGAACTCATGGTTATCATGTAGTCGGGTTTGCCGTACTTGATCATCACCGTCATCGCGTCCTGACAGTTCTGGGCAAAGTACCGCGGCGAGTTGATTGTTTTTGATGGCATGATGGTGATCATGCCGACGGCTGCGCCCTGCTCCTCGGCCTGGCGGGCTACGTGGTCCGCGAGGCCGGCGTAGGAGTCGCGACGCAACTTGGGCTGGTTTTTAAGTAACCAGTTGAGTGCGTTGCCCTCAACCTTGACCCACGCGTCGACAATGTACTGCTGGAATAGCTTGCCAGAGTGGTGGAGGACGCTGAAGCCATCGCGTATGGCCAAACGGTACTTGTAGTACTGACGCATGGTTACAAAGTTCCTCTTGGTAGTGGCATACTCGGGAACATGCTTTAGTTTCAAGTGGAAACCAATGTCTCCGCAGGGAAACAACAACGGGTAGACCATGGGGTCCAGGGTGCCGGCGAGACGGTAAATGTCCCGAGAACCGGTCGACTTGGAGTGGCATCTGGCGTCGACCTTGAACGGCGGACTGTCACCGAAAAAGATGACTGCGATCTCGCTCGGGCTGGTCGGCAGGTTATGGGTCCTTAGGTTGGTGTTTACATCTACCACCAGATTGAGGATGACCTCGCGCGGCGGAATGCCGGCGGCCTCTGCTTCTGCACGTTCTGTTTCGAGAACGTCCTTCATCATGAGGAAGGCGGCGCAGAACGGATTGATCTCCCTGATCATTGTCTCGACGGCACGCAAAACGTTGTCCTTGCACTTTGGCTCGGCATTTAGTCTCGCGTCCGTCACCCGGTCAGCATCCACAAAGTAGATTTGGTTCTGCTTCCTCGGTTTATCCGGCAGCGGATCCACGCAGTGCATCCTGTGATAGATGTTGCCCTGGATCTTGAAGGAAGGCGCTCCGGGTCCCAGAGCGATGATATTGTCCGCGTTAAACGATGCAAACTGGAACGCAGAGTTGTACTGACGGATGTGTTCCCGAAAGTGTTTGCCGTTGCCGGCGGGATCGTTTTCCGTCAGCAGCGCTTGCAGCATCTCGGGACACTCGTTGAGGGCGTCGAGTTTAATTTTGCCCAGGGTGCAACACGTGTTGTATAGACCCTTGACGTTCTTCTTCTCCTTCTCGAAGTGGAGTGCAAGACAGTGGGGTACAGGACATCTGGCGGTGAGATTCCCGCAAGACACCGGCTCGACGTCTTCTCCCTCTAGGGAGACGGCGTCGCGGTACGTCGTGGGCACACGTCTGTTGGCCACGTCGGGTCGGAAGGCGGGCTCCGCAAACACAAAGTCTGGCAGTTCCGGTCCTTCCGTCGGGTTGGGAACGTTGTCTGCGACGTCCTCGGCCGCTTCCTCCTCGGCGATTGCGTCACGAGCGGCTTGTTCCAGGGCGGCTTCTGCACGTTGCTTTGCTTCCTGCCTCTCCTTGCGTCGCAATGTTGATAACGTTCGGGCCCCCAATTTACTTCTGGAAACTTTTTTTTTCCTGAAGTTTGTTCTGAAGGATGTTCTGCTCGTCGAAGAGACGGACGAGTCCGACTCCTCTGACGGCGAGGAAGCTTCGGAGTGTAGAGACTTGTCTTTGTCAGACTCCGTGGCGCCGTCGGCACTTTCGTAGTCGGGTATGTTGCCCCGTAACTCTAGCACCACGTAGTGGCCGTCCAAGTAGTTGTCTTCGGCCATGCCAGAGAACAGCAGGTGATTGTACGGAGCATCTCCGCCTTCTCTGTAACACTGAAGGTTCCACAGCACCAACGTGGGCTTTATTTGCCGGTGCACCTTCAAATTTACTTCGTAGATGCGGGCAAAGGCTAGTGCCTCCATTTCGTTGCCGTAGACGTGCTCGTTGGACATCTCCTGGCAATAGTGGTGGACGTCACGATACGCCTGTTCATAGAACACGCCGAAGTCGGCCCAGTGGTTGGTGATGTAATCGACGACCTCGCGCCTCATACGCTGGTGGTCGTCCTGGTGTCCCATCTGGATGTGACTGAGACATCTGAAGAGGCAGTTGCCATCTCCGGGCACGTACAGCTTGTTGTACTGTGCGTCCAATTCTTCCATTTGCACATACACATACATGCGCTCGTCGTCGTCATCATCGTCGTCGTCGTCCGGGTCTCGGTTGCCCGCGGACACGTGACCGGCGGCGGATGAGCTCGTGGGTGTAGCGGCCAACTGTGGCACAACTTTCCCACCCTTTGTGGCCCCTCTGGATGTGGACGGGGTGTTTGGGACGAAGCTGTCTCCAGATGTTGAAGACTGATTAGAGTCGTCCGTCTCCGGGACAACTTTTCCCCTCTTTATGGCACCTCGGGCTGTAGACGGGGTGTTCGGGACAAAACTGTCTCCAGATGTTGAAGACTGTTCAGAGTCGTCCGTCTCCGGCACAACTCTTCCCCTCTTAATGGCCCCTCGGGCTGTAGACGGGGTGTTTGGGACGAAGCTGTCTCCAGATGTTGTAGACTTATCAGCGACATCCGTCTCCGGCACAACTCTTCCCCTCTTTATGGCCCCTCGGGCTGTAGACGGGGTGTTCGAGATGACGCTATCTCCGGATGTCGAGGATTGTGCTGAGATGCGTCCACTCCGGCGGGGGGGCAACGTGGCCTCGACAACGGATGGAGTCTTCCTCTTTCTAGTACGACGAGGGATCGTCGTTACTTCGTCGGCGACCGGTGACGGCGGCTCGCTGACCTCGGCACCTGCTGTAGACGGGATGTTGGAGACGACGCTGTCTCCGGATGTCGATGATTGTGCGGAGATGCGTCCACTCCGACGAGGGGGCAATGTCGCCTTGACAACAGCACCTGCCCCTGCCGTCCCCCTAGTTCCCCTAAGGGGCCTTGAGGGACGCACAGGAGCCTCGGCACCACTCTTACCTGCTTGATGTCTCGTCGGCAGTGGGGGCCATGCATGTTGGTCTGCAATCGAGGCAATCGAGCCACTTGCAGAATCAGAGTCCGAGGTGTGGCCTGGTGGGGGTTGCTCTACATCACCTGTTGCACGGCATGTGAGAAAAGAAAAGTTAATTAATGTAGGCATGAGTAGACAACTTTACATAATTACAGTGTTATTGAAAATTGTGAAATGGTAATTGTGGCGGCATTTAACCCGAGTGTGTGAACAATAAATGTAATTGTGTAATCATTTTTGTAAACGTTAAATGTAGACAATTGAACGTGAACAACGGGTATGTCCGGGTACGTTCAATATGACGTCAATAGCCATGAGACCCCACCATTTTGTAAAAAAAAATTTAAAAAAAATTTAAACATATTTTCTTAAGACATTGAAAAATTCACTTACACAATTTCCGGCAAAAACACGGGACGGATGAACGCCGTTGAAGCCCCGTAACTCGGACACCCATAAAGTCTTATTTTCAAAAGTAACATTTTCTTATAGATAATTGTCCACGTATTGATAACAAATACAAAGTTTTGTTGTATGGCATATTTAAAACCCATTTTATATACAAAACAAAAACTTTTGTATGCGTGTTTTTAGATCGCCGTGAAAAGTGCGTTGCGCGAACGTTTGTCATTTGGTTTAGGGGTGACTTTTTGAAAATGTTTTTTCATCCCCCTGTACGGGCAAGTATTCAGCATCGGCCTAAAGAAAAAAATACCTATTTTGAAAGTACCAACTTGATGCAAAAAAATAAAAACTGAAGCCGAGTCGAAAAAATGGAAAAGTGCCCATAACTATCAAGTTTAGTGGTTATTTTTCAAAATTGAAAAAATTCAAACTTGATTTTTTAAGACATTTTAAAATTCTCATAGACAATTTCCGGCAAAAACACGGCACGGATGAAATCCGTTTAAGCACCGTAACTCGGACACCCGTAAAGTCATATTTTTGAAAGTAACATTTTCAAATAGATTTATGTCCACTTATTAATGCTTAACACAAATTTTTGTTAAATGGTATATTTAAAACCCATTTTATATACAAAACAAAAACTTTTGTATGCGGGTTTTTAGATCGCCGTGAAAAGTGCGTTGCGCGAACGTTTGTCATTTGGTTTAGGGGTGACTTTTCGAAAATGTTTTTTCATGCCCCTGTACGGGCAAGCTTTCAGCATCGGCCTAAAGAAAAAAATACCTATTTTGAAAGTACCAACTTGATGCAAAAAAATAAAAACTGAAGCCGAGTCGAAAAAATGGAAAAGTGCCCATAACTAAGCATCCGGGATGAAATTCAAAAATCGCTTCGTTATTAATCAAGTTTAGTGGTTATTTTTCAAAATTGAAAAAATTCAAACTTGATTTTTTTAAGACATTTTAAAATTCTCATAGACAATTTCCGGCAAAAACACGGGACGGATGAAATCCGTTAACGCACCGTAACTCGGACACCCTTAAAGTCATATTTTTGAAAGTAACATTTTCAAATAGATTTATGTCCACTTATTAATGCTTAACACAAAGTTTTGTTAAATGGCATATTTAAAACCCATTTTATATACAAAACAAAAACTTTTGTATGCGGGTTTTTAAATCGCCGTGAAAAGTGCGTTGCGCGAACATTTATCATTTGGTTTAGGGGTGACTTTTCGAAAATGTTTTTTCATGCCCCTGTACGGGCAAGCTTTCAGCATCGGCCTAAAGAAAAAAATACCTATTTTGAAAGTACCAACTTGATGCAAAAAAATCAAAACTGAAGCCGAGTCGAAAAAATGGAAAAGTGCCCATAACTAAGCATCCGGTACGAAATTCAAAAATCACTTCGTTAATAATCAAGTTTAGTGTAATCATTTTCGTAAACGGTAAATGTAGACAATTGAACGTGAACAACGGGTACGTACGGGTACGTTCAATATGACGTCAATAGCCATGAGACCCCACCATTTTGTAAAAAAAAATTAAAAAAAATTCAAACATGTTTTTTTAAGACATTGAAAAATTCACATAGATAAATTCCGGCAAATACACCGAACGGATGAAATCCGTTAAAGCACCGTAACTCGGACACCCGTAAAGTCACATTTTTGAAAATAACATTTTCAGATATATATATGTCCACTTATTAATGCTAAACACAAAGTTTTGTTAAATGGCATATTAAAAACCCATTTTATATACAAAACAAAAACTTTTGTATGCGGGTTTTTAGATCGCCGTGAAAAAAAGCGTTGCGCGAACGTTTGTCATTTGGTTTAGGGGTGACTTTTTGAAAATGCTTTTTCATCCCCCTGTACGGGCAAGTATTCAGCATCGGCCTAAAGAAAAAAATACCTATTTTGAAAGTACCAACTTGATGCAAAAAAAACAAAAACTGAAGCCGTGTTGAAAAAATGGAAAAGTGCCCATAACTAAGCACCCGGGACGAAATTCATAAATCGCTTCGTTAATAATCAAGTTTAGTGGTTATTTTTCAAAATTAAAAAATTCAAACTTGATTTTTTTAAGACATTTTAAAATTCTCATAGACAATTTCCGGCAAAAACACGGGACGGATGAAATCCGTTAAAGCACCGTAACTCGGACACCCGTAAAGTCATATTTTTGAAAGTAACATTTTCAAATAGATTTATGTCCACTTATTAATGCTTAACACAAAGTTTTGTTAAATGGCATATTTAAAACCCATTTTATATACAAAACAAAAACTTTTGTATGCGGGTTTTTAAATCGCCGTGAAAAGTGCGTTGCGCGAACATTTATCATTTGGTTTAGGGGTGACTTTTCGAAAATGTTTTTTCATGCCCCTGTACGGGCAAGCTTTCAGCATCGACCTAAAGAAAAAAAATACCTATTTTGAAAGTACCAATATGATGCAAAAAAATAAAAACTGAAGCCGAGTCGAAAAAATTGAAAAGTGCCCATAACTAAGCATCCGGTACGAAATTCAAAAATCACTTCGTTAATAATCAAGTTTAGTGGTTATTTTTCAAAATTAAAAAAATTCAAACTTGATTTTTTAAGACATTTAAAAATTTTCATAGACAATTTCTGCCAAAAACACGGGACGGTACCAACTTGATGCAAAAAATAAAAACTGAAGCCGTGTTGAAAAAATGGAAAAGTGCCCATAACTAAGCATCCGGGACGAAATTCAAAAATCGCTTCGTTAATAATCAAGTTAAGTGGTTATTTTTCAAAATTGAAAAAATTCAAACTTGATTTTTTAAGACATTTTAAAATTCTCATAGACAATTTCCGGCAAAAACACGGGACGGATGAAATCCGTTAAAGCACCGTAACTCGGACACCCGTAAAGTCATATTTTTGAAAGTAACATTTTCAAATAGATTTATGTCCACTTATTAATGCTTAACACAAAGTTTTGTTAAATGGCATATTTAAAACCCATTTTATTTACAAAACAAAAACTTTTGTATGCGTGTTTTTTGATCGGCGTGAAAAGTGCGTTGCGCGAACGTTTGTCATTTGGTTTAGGGGTGACTTTTTGAAAATGTTTTTTCATCCCCCGGTACGGGCAAGTATTCAGCATCGGCCTAAAGAAAAAAATACCTATTTTTAAAGTACCATTATTATGCAAAAAAATAAAAACTGAAGCCGAGTCGAAAAAATGGAAAAGTGCCCATAACTAAGCATCCGGGAAGAAATTCAAAAATCACTTCGTTAATAATCAAGTTTAGTGGTTATTTTTCAAAATTAAAAAAATTCAAACTTGATTTTTTAAGACATTTAAAAATTTTCATAGACAATTTCTGCCAAAAACACGGGACGGATGAAATCCGTTAAAGCACCGTAACTCGGACACCCGTAAAGTCATATTTTCGAATTTAACATTTTCAAATAGATTTATGTCCACTTATTAATGCTAAACACAAAGTTTTGTTAAATGGTATATTTAATACCCATTTTATATACAAAACAAACACTTTTGTATGCGGGTTTTTAAATCGCCGTGAAAAGTGTGTTGCGCGAACATTTGTCATTTGGTTTAGGGGTGACTTTTCGAAAATGTTTTTTCATGCCCTTGTACGGGCAAGCTTTCAGCATCGGCCTAAAGAAAAAAAACCTATTTCGAAAGTACCAACTTGATGTAAAAAAATCAAAACTGAAGCCGTGTCGAAAAAATGGAAAAGTGCCCATAACTAAACATCCGGGACGAAATTCAAAAATTTGATTGGTGTTCCTGTTTGTTACCTTAGGACCTTAAAAATGAAAAAGTCAATTTAATTCGGAAACAAAAATTTGTGAGATAATCTGTACTAAACGATTTTATCTGCACGCGGTACCAAATGTACACAATTTGATTGACGAAAGTTCCGGGACAAATCCAAAAAAATTCCAAAATGTAGTTACCTAGATGTTGCCCGACGGTAACGAAACAAAAACGAACGTTATATCTCGTTTGGTTCGACGGACAGAGTCGTTTGAATGTGACACAGTTAAAACGTACCAAAATCGTCAAATTGAGATTTCGAAAATTTTTCGAGTTTGGGTGCCCGTAAATTTTTAACGGGACAAAAATCTTTAAAAAATTTCATTACAAAAAGATGCCCCATTCAATTCTATTTACAGTTAAATAGTCACAAATGTCTCCAAAAGACATTAGAATTTTTGGCAATTTTCCCCGCAATACGACAGCGCCAAATACGCACACTTTTCGACATAAAACACCCTAAAATGTAAATTCCAACATACCATTCGGTCCTAATGGTGGTTGCACCGCCATGACTGCTTGAACTGCTTGCTCGGACACCGCTCGGGCTGCATCGCGTTTCTCCCGTTTTCGGGCCGCATCCTGCAGGCTCTTCTGCTTCTTCTTTCTTCCCGTCAAATCCTAAACATTACATTGTATTGTCAGTTTACAGTAGGACTAAAACACATAGTTGGCAATCCATAATGATAAAATGGTGTAGTTATTACACTAGGCCTGTATAGGGCCCTAGACCTACACCTCGGCTGTAGTGAAAATTAAAAATTAGCACTATGTGTGGACTTAAAATAAGATGCACGTACTCGTATGAATTCGTAATGTTACTTCAAGTAGAGTATACACGTTTCTGATGTACATCTAATTGGTAATAGGCTCTAGCTTAGAGATGTGACACGGCGTAGCGCTAGGCCTAACGTGTGTTTAGCCTAGGCCACTTCGTCGTACATGTAATTACAATTTGCGTCACTAATACGTAATGGAAAACAATAAAAATAGTACTAAAATACTCTGTACATATTGTAGAGTAATTACCTTCATCTTTTCTCTTCAGAACCTGATTAAAACTCGTTCAAATCAATCGATTCTTCCGTGAAAATTTACACACGTTTTTAGGCTCAGCTTCAAGCTTTCGCCTGTCTTTTCTTCGAAACACGAATCCATTGTTGGTCGTAATCATCGACTTGAAACTAATCGATTGATCGATTGTTGTTGTTGTTGTTGTTGTTGCTGTTGTTGTTGTTTGATTTTTTCTTTCACAGTTGACGACTATATTGTTTAGCGTGTTTAATTGTATTAATGTGGAACACCTCAAATGAAATCAATCAAGTAATTATTATAATTATGCAAATCTCAAATGTCTAACGCAGCCGTATTCAAATTAGCCCTAGTTGGGAAATGTAGAAATGAATACCAGTATCGATTACTGTTTGCGATTATCGACTTGCAAATTAATTGCTCATAATCGATATAATGTGATCGACCATTACCACTCAATTTATGATTATGTATTAACGTGTACATGTTTTCACACGGGCGCGTATAAGAAGTCTGGGTTGAGCTTTTTTGGTAAATTAAAGGGCTCGAATATTTAAAAATGAATCACGCTCTATAAAAATATAAACACGAAGTCACTAAGTCATACCTAGCGCCCACAATAAGCCATCAAAGACAAAGAAGAGTGTCGAAAATGATTATCTTCAGATTACATCGATGTACACGGAACCACCCCGTCGTCGGGTTTTGAGCTTTTTAGATAAAATAAAAAGTAAACATATTTCATAAAGAATGTAAAAAAGGAATTCTGACGAAAAATTCCGAAAAAATTCATAACAAATTAGTACTTAAGGCGGTCAAAAACCCAAAAATTGAATTTTTCACGTTAAAAAGCTTCTCAGTACGTCCCGGTAAACGTGTGGGCAATGATCCGCACATGTTCTGAAAGGTATTAAAACACTCTTTCAGATAATACCAAAACGGGTTATCCATTTTTAAAACGGAACATTTGGGGACGTTCAAACATAAAATTTAACATGTTTTAACACGGGCGCGTTTAAAAATTCCGGGTTGAGCTTTTTAGCTGAATTAAAGATCTCGAATATTTAAAATTGAATCACGCATTCTAAAAAAGTTAACACGAAGTCTGTAAGTCATACCGGTCGCCCAAAATTAGCCATTAAAGACAAAGGTGAGTGTCCATTATCGCTCAATTTATGAATATGCATTAACGTGTACATCTTTTCACACGGGCGCCTATAAAAAGTCTGGGTTAAAATTTTTCGGTACTTTAAAGATCTTGTATATTTAATATTGAATCCCGTTTTAATAAAAAGTTAACACAATCCGAAAAAATTCATAACAAATTAGTACTAAAGGCGGTCAAAAACCCAAAAATTGAATTTTACACGTTAAAAAGCTTCTCAGTACGTCCCGGTAAACGTGTGGGCAATGAACCGCACATGTTCTGAAAGGTATTAAAACACTCTTTCAGATAATACGAAAACGGGTTATCCATTTTTAAAACGGAACATTTGGGGACGTTCAAACATAAAATTTAACATGTTTTAACACGGGCGCGTTTAAAAATTCCGGGTTGAGCTTTTTAGCTGAATTAAAGATCTCGAATATTTAAAATTGAATCACGCATTCTAAAAAAGTTAACACGAAGTCTGTAAGTCATACCGGTCGCCCAAAATTAGCCATTAAAGACAAAGGTGAGTGTCCATTATCGCTCAATTTATGAATATGCATTAACGTGTACATCTTTTCACACGGGCGCCTATAAAAAGTCTGGGTTAAAATTTTTCGGTACTTTAAAGATGTTGTATATTTATTATTGAATCCCGTTTTAATAAAAAGTTAACACAAAGTCTGTAAGTCATACCTAGCGCCCACAATAAGCCATTAAGGCCAAATGTGCGTGTCGAAATTGATCATCTTTAGATTACATCAATGGGTACGGAACCCCCCCGTAGTCGTGTTTTGAGCTTTTTTGATAAATTAAAAACTAAACATATTTCATTAAGAATGTAAAAAAGTTATTCCGACAAAAAATTCCGAAAAACTTCAAACAAATTCGTACTTGGGGGGGTCAAGAACCAAAAAGTTGAATTTTAGCAAGTTCAAAAGCTTCCCGGTACGGCCCGGAAAACGTGTTGTCAATGAAATTCACATGTACAGAAAGGTATTCAAACGCTCTTTCAGATGATACCAAAATGGATTGTCCAAATTCAAAACGGTACATTTGGGGAACGATCTAAGGCGAAAAATAAAAAATCAAAATTACACAATTAGTCCAGGAAGCTAAACAATATCTGAGACGGTACGTGCCGGGTACGTCCGGGTACGTTTAAAATGACTTCAATAGCCATGAGACTCCCCCATTTTGAGAAAAAAAAATTAAAAAAAATTCCAACATGCTTTTTTAAGACATTGAAAATTCTCATATACAAATTCTGGCAAAAACACGGCACGGATGAAATCCGTTAAAGCACCGTAACTCGGACACCCGTAAAGTCTTATTTTTAATGTTAACATTTAAAGATAGACAAATGTCCATTTATTGACACTAAATACAACATTTGGTTCTATGGCATACTTAAAACACTTTTAATATACAAAAACAAACATTTTGTATGCGTGTTTTTAGACCGCCGTGAAAAGTGCCTTGCGCGAACGTCTGTCATTTGGTCAGGGGGTAACTTTTCAAAAATGTTTTTTCATCCCCCTGTACGAGCAAGTATTCAGCATCGTCCTAAAGAAAAAAAACCCATTTTGAAAGTACCAACTTGACGGAAAATAATCACGACTGAAACCGTGTAGTGAAAATCGAAAAGTGCCCATAACTAAGCATCCGGGACGAAATTAAAAAAAATGACCGATGCGACACTGCATTTTTATTTGTTCTTTTAGATGAAAAAGTCGAGAAAGTTCCAAACGAAAAACTGTGGGAAAAAATCGTTACCGTCACTTTTTGAAAACGCACATTACCAAATGTTCACAAATTGATTGACGAAAGTTCCGGGACAAATCCAAAAAATTTCCAAAAAGTAGTTACCCAGATGGTAAGCGTCGGTAACAAAACAAAAAGGAACGTCATATCTCGTTTGGTTCGACGGGCAGGGCCGTTTGAATGTGACACGTTAAAAAGGTACCAAAATCGTCAAATCTAGACTCGAAAATTTTTCGAGTTTGGGTGCTAATAACTTTTGAACGGGACACTTTTTACGAAAAAACTTCATGACTAAAAGATGCTCCATTCAATTCTTATCACACTTAAAGAGTCAAAAAAATTCCCAAAAAAACATTTTCATTTTTTACAATTTTTTCCGCAACACAACATACCCAAATACGCACACTTGGCGACATTAAACACGTCGGGGGTGGAAAAGTTGAGGGGTTAGAAAGTTAAAAAAAATACACACGCGTAGAGAAAAGCACGACGATGAAAACGGTAGCGACAGTTCGGGGAAAAAACTCACTTTCGAGGGCATGCCGAGGGTTTGTGGCGTCACGACGAGGCGGCCCGAGCTCGAGGGCGGGGACTACCGAAAGATTGACTATAGACAAGACCGCTAAAGCGGCCTTGAGCCGCCGCTGGCGTCACTGTTGGGAAAAGTCACTTTATGGAAAACTCGACTTTTTTGGAAAATGTCACTTTTTTTTTTTTTTTTTTTTTTTTTTTTTTTTTTAGTCACTTTTTGGAAAACTTGTCGGTAGGAAAAAAGAAAAAAAAAATTTGAAAAAAAAAAATTCGTATTGAAAATTTTTAATGTGATAGAAAATTTTTCGAATTTTTTCTATGTATATTTCATGTTAAACTGTCGTAGATACTTGTGTAAAGAAAGAAACTTGAAAATTGTGTCATTCTGAAAAAAGAAAAAAAATTCCATGTTGAAAAATTTCAAGTACCCTATTTTTTTGAAAACTTGAAAAAATTGAAAAAATGAAAAAATTAAAAATTTGGTAAAAAATTATTTTAATGTTGAAAATTTTTAAAGTGTTAGAAAAATTTTCGAGTGCTTCTGTGTACATGTCATGTAAAACTGTCGTAGATACTTGAGTAAAGAAAGAATCTTGAAAATGGTGTGATTCTGAAAAAGAAAAAAAAAGGAAAGTTAAAAAAGTTCACGTATAATGTAAAACTGTCGTGGATACTTGTGTAAAGGAAGAAACTAGAAAATTAAGGGATTCGAATCGCGGACCCATATGGCAATGGACACTTGAACTCTATGTACTATTCTACAACATTGGGCAATTTATTCGTTAAACATCGTGTAACACGGGCGCCTATAAAAAGTCTGGGTTGACGCTGATCGCCGAGACATGTATGAGAAATAACGTGCCACGGTACGTCCGGGTACGTTCAAAATGTTGTAAATAGCCACGTGAGTTCAAAATACTGGTAAAAAAAAATGTAAAAAAATTCCAACATGCTTTTTTACGACATTAAAAAATTCTCATTTACAAATTCTGGTAAAAACACGGCACGGATGAAATCCGTTAAAGCACCGTAACTCGGACACCCGTAAAGTCTAATTTTTGATGTTAACATTTTTTAATAGACAAATGTCCATTTATAATACTTAATACAAATATTTGTTGTATGGCATATTTTAAACACCTTTTATATACAAAACAAAAACTTTTGTATGCGTGTTTTTTGATCGCCGTGAAAAGTGCCTTGCGCGAACGTCTGTCATTCGGTTTAGGGGTGACTTTTTGAAAATGTTTTTTCATCCCCCTGTACGGAAAAGTATTCAGCATCTGTCCAAAGAAAAAAAACCCATTTCAAAAGTACCAACTTGACGCAAAAAAATCAAAACTGAAACCATGTAGTGAAAATGGAAAAGTGCCCATAACTAAGCATCCGGGACGAAATTCAAAATTCCACGAGTAGTAATTCTAGAAAAATGGTAATCCTTTAAAATGAAAAAGTCGAGAAAGTTTTCAACCCAAAAATGTGGGAGAAAATTGGTACCGCTTCTTTTAAAAACGCACGCGACCAAATGAATACGAAAAGTGTGCCGAAAGTTCCGGGACGATTCGAAAAAATTTCCAAATCGTAGTTACCTAAATGGTAACCGATGGTAACGAAACAAAAACTAATGTTATATCTCGTTTGGTTCGACGGGCAGGGCCGTTCGAGTGTGACACGTTAATAACGTACTTAGATCGTAAAATCCAGATTTCAAAGGCAATCGAAATCAAAAAAGTTGCATTCTCGCACGTTCAAAAGCTTACCGGTACGTCCCGGTAGGTGTGACGTCAACACAATGAACATGTACAGAAAGGTATTTAAACGCTTTTTCAGATGATACCAAAATGGATTGTCCAAATTCAAAACGGTAGATTTAGGGGACGTTCTAAGGCGAAAATTAAAAAATCAAAATTACACAATTAGTCCAGGAAGCTAAAAAATATCTGAGACGGTACGTGCCGGGTACGTCCGGGTACGTTAAACATGACGTCAATAGCCATGAGACTCCCCCATTTTGGTCAAAAAAAATTTAAAAAAATTCCAACATGCTTTTTTACGACATTGAAAAATTCTCATAGACAAATTCCGGCAAAAACACGGCACGCATGAAATCCGATAAAGCTTCATAACTCGGACACCGGTAAAGTCTAATTTTTGATGTTAACATTTTTTAATAGAAAAATGTCCAGTTATTGATACTAAATACAAAGTTTTGTTGTATGGCATATTTTACACACCTTTACTATACAAAACAAAAACGTTTGTATGCGTGTTTTTAGAACGCCGTGAAAAGTGCGTTGCGCGAACGTCTGTTATTCGGTTAGGGGGTGACTTTTCGAAAATGTTTTTTCATCCCCTTGTACGGGCAAGTATTCAGCATCTGCCTAAAGAAAAAAAACCCATTTCAAAAGTACCAACTTGACGCAAAAAAATCACGACCGAAGCCGTGTCGTAAAAATGGAAAAGTGCCCATAACTAAGCATCCGGGACGAAATTAAAAAAAATGACCGATGCGACACTGCATTTTTATTTGTTCTTTTAGATGAAAAAGTCGAGAAAGTTCCAAACGAAAAACTGTGGGAAAAAATCGTTACCGTCACTTTTTGAAAACGCACATTACCAAATGTTCACAATTTGATTTCCGAAAGTTCTGGGACGATTCAAAAAAATTTCAAAACCCAGTTACCCAGATGGTAAGCGCTGGTAACAAAACAAAAACGAACGTTATATCTCGTTTGGTTCGACGGGCAGAGTCGTTTGAATGTGACACGTTAAAAACGTACCAAAATCGTCAAATCCAGAATTCGAAAATTTTTCATTTTCGGGTGCAAATAACTTTTCATCGGTACACTTTTTACGAAAAAATTTCATGTCAAAAAGATGCCCCATTCAATTCTAATCACCCTTAAAAAGTCAAAAATGTCCCCAAAAGGACATTTGCATTTTTTACAATTTTTACCGCACTTGAACACAGCCAAATACGCACACTTGGCGACATTAAACAGGTCCGACGTGTATGAAGACGTACACGGACGTACTCGAAAAAAATACCCACGTGTAGAGAAAAGCACGACGATGAAAACTGTAGCGACAGTTCGGGGAAAAAACTCACTTTCGAGGGCATGCCGAGGGTTTGTGGCGTCACGACGAGGCGGCCCGAGC
Organism: Isoperla grammatica; assembly: GCA_945910005.1. Classification (NCBI taxonomy): domain Eukaryota; kingdom Metazoa; phylum Arthropoda; class Insecta; order Plecoptera; family Perlodidae; genus Isoperla; species Isoperla grammatica. The sequence continues at coordinate 28,053 of CAMDTW010000548.1, forward strand.
TCGAGGGCGGGGACTACCGAAAGATTGACTATAGACAAGACCGCTAAAGCGGCCTTGAGCCGCCGCTGGCGTCACTGTTGGAAAATGTCACTTGTTGGAAAACTCGACTTTTTAGGGAAATTGTCACTTTTTTTTTTTTTTTTTTTTTTTTTTTTAGTCACTTTTTGGAAAACTTGTCTGTTGGAAAAAAGAAAAAAAAAAAATTAAAAAAAAAAAATTCGTGTTGAAAATTTTTAAAGTGATAGAAAAATTTTCGAGTTTTTCCATGTATATTTCATGTTAAACTGTCGTAGATACTTGTGTAAAGAAAGAAACTTGAAAATTGTGTGATACTGAAAAACGAAAAAAAAAAATTCGGTTGAAAAATTTCTAAGTGTTAGAAAAATTTTCAAGTACCCCATTTTTAGGAAAACTTGAAAAAATTTGAAAAAATGAAAAAATTAAAATTTTGGTAAAAAATTATTTTCATGTTGAAAATTTTTAAAGTGTTAGAAAAATTGTCGAGTTTTTTTCTATGTTCATCTCATGTTAAACTGTCGTGGGAGTAAAGAAAGAAACTTGAAAAATGTGTGATTCGAATCGAGGACCCATATGGCACTGGACACTTGAACTCTATATGCTATGCTACAACATTGGGCATTTTATTCGTTAAGCATCGTGTAACACGGGCGCCTATAAAAAATCAGGGTTGATCTTTTTCGGTGATTTAAAGATCTCGTATATTTAATATTGAGTCACGATTTAAAAAAAAGTTAACACGAAGTCTGTAAGTCATACCAGTCACCCACAATAGGCCATCAAAGACAAATATGAGTGTCGAAATTGATCATCTTCAGATTACATCAATGTATACGGCACCCCACCGTCGTAGTGTTTTGAGCTTTTTTGATAAAATAAAAACTAAACATATTTCATTAAGAATGTAAAAAAGTTATTCCGACAAAAAAATTCAGAAAAAAGTCATAACAAATTCGTACTTTGGGCGGTCAAAAACCAAAAATTAAAATTTTAGCACGTTCAAAAGCTTCCCGGTACGGCCCGGAAAACGTGTAGTCAAAAAATGCACATATACAGAAAGGTATTGAAACGCTCTTTCAAATGATCGCAGAATGGATTGTCCAAATTCAAAACGGTAGATTTGGGGGACGTTCCAAGACGAAAATTAAAAAATCAAAATTACACAAAAAGCTGTTACTGCCCAAAAATATCTGAGACGGTACGTGTCGGGTACGTCCGGGTACGTTTAATATGTCGTCAATAGCCATGAGACCCCACCATTTTGGTCAAAAAAAATAAAAAAAAAATCAAACATGCTTTTTTACGACATTGAAAAATTCTCATAGAAAAATTCTGGCAAAAACACGGCACGGATGAAATCCGTTAAAGCACCGTAACTCGGACACCCGTAAAGTCTAATTTTTGATGTTAACATTTTTTAATAGACAAATGTCCATTTATTAATACTAAATACAAATATTTGTTGTATGGCATATTTTAAACACCTTTTATATACAAAACAAAAACTTTTGTATGCGTGTTTTTTGATCGCCGTGAAAAGTGCCTTGCGTGAACGTCTGTCATTCGGTTTAGGGGTGACTTTTTGAAAATGTTTTTTCATTTCCCTGTACGGGCAAGTATTCAGCATCTGTCCAAAGAAAAAAAACCCATTTCAAAAGTACCAACTTGACGCAAAAAAATCAAAACTGAAACCATGTAGCGAAAATGGAAAAGTGCCCATAACTAAGCATCCGGGACGAAATTCAAAATTCCACGAGTATTAATTCTAGAAAAATGGTAATCCTTGAAAATGAAAAAGTCGAGAAAGTTTTCAAACCAAAAATGTGGGAGAAAATTGGTACCGGTTCTTTTATAAACGCACGCGATCAAATGAATACGAAAAGTGTGCCGAAAGTTCCGGGACGATTCGAAAAAATTTCCAAATCGTAGTTACCTAAATGGTAACCGATGGTAACGAAACAAAAACTAATGTTATATCTCGTTTGGTTCGACGGGCATGGTCGTTCGAGTGTGACGCGTTAATATCGTACAAAAGTCGTAAAATCCAGATTTCAAAGTCTATCGAAAACAAAAAATTTGCATTTCCGCACGTTCAAAAGCTTCCCGGTACGTCCCGGTAAATGTGACGTCAACACAATGAACATGTACAGAAAGGTATTTAAACGCACTTTCAGATGATTTCAAAATGGATTGTCCAATTTGAAAACGGGACATTTGGGACACGTTCTAAGGCGAAAATTAAAAAATCAAAATTACACAATTAACTGTATGTGCCAAAAAATATCGAAAACGGTAAGTGCCCGGTACGTCCGGGTACGTTCAAACAATAGACAATAGCTTCGGAACGTGCACATTTTGGTCAAAAAAAATAAAAAAAAATTCCAACATGCATTTTAACGACATTGAAAAATTCTCATAGACACATTCTGGCAAAAACACGGCACGGATGAAATCCGTTAAAGCACCGTAACTCGGACACCCGTAAAGTCTAATTTTTGATGTTCACATTTTTAAATAGACATATGTCCAGTTATTGACACTAAACACAAAATTTGGTTCTATGGCATATTTAAAACACATTTAATATACAAAACAAAAACTTTTGTATGCGTGTTTTTCGATCGCCGTGAAAAGTGCGTTGCGCGAACGTCTGTCATTCGGTTTAGGGGTGACTTTTCGAAAATGTTGTTTCATCCCCCTGTACGGGCAAGTATTCAGCATCTGCCCAAAGAAAAAAAACCCATTTCAAAAGTACCAACTTGACGCAAAAAAATCAAAACTGAAGCCGTGTAGTGAAAATCGAAAAGTGCCCATAACTAAGGAACAGGGACGAAATTCAAAAATTTGACCGATGAGTCCGGACAAATCCGTAGGTCCTTTAAAATGAAAAAGTCAATTGCATTCGGAAATAAAAAATGTGGAAAAAAAGTGTTACTAAACGATTTTATCGGCACACATTACCAAATGTTCACAATTTGATTGACGAAAGTTCCGGGACGAATCCAAAAAATTTCCAAAAAGTAGTTACCCAGATAGTAAGCGCTTGTAACAAAACAAACCCGATCGTTATATCTCGTTTGGTTCGACGGGCAGGGCCGTTTGAATGTGACGCGTTAAAAATGTACCAAAATCGTCAAATTCGGATTTCGAAAATTTTTCGTTTTTGGGTGCAAAAAACTTTTTATCGGGACACTTTTCCCGAAAAAACTTCATGTCAAAAAGATGCTCCATTCAATTGACTTGCGATCAAAAGCATAAAAAAAATTCCTAAAAAATCATTTGCATTTTTTACAATTTTTTCCGCATAGCAACAGACCCAAATACGCACACTTTTCGACATTAAACACGTCGGGGGTAGAAAAGTTGAGGGGGTAGAAAGTCAAAAAAAATACCCACGTGTAGCCAAAAGCACGACGATGAAAACTGTAGCAACACATGTTAGCAAAAGTCACGTCCGGGGGCTTGCCGATGGTCGGGGAAAAAGGTAAACGGCGCCCGTAGCTCGAGGGCGGGGACTACCGAAAGATTGACTATAGACAAGACCGCTAAAGCGGCCTTGAGCCGCCGCTGGCGTCACTGTTGGGATGAGTCACTTTTTGGAAAACTCGACTTTTTTGGGGAAAAGTCACTTGTTTTTTTTTTTTTTTTTTTTTTTTTTTAGTCACTTTTTGGAAAACTTGTCGGTTGGAAAAAAGAAAAAAAAAAATTGAAAAAAAAAAAAAATCATGTTGAAAATTTTTTAGTGATAGAAAAATTTTCGAGTTCTTCTATGTACATTTCAAGTGAAACTGTTGTTGATACTTGAGTAATGAAAGAAACTTGAAAGTTGAGTGATTCTGGAAAAAGAAAAAAAGAAAATTTATGTTAAAAATTTCTAAGTGTTTGAAAAATTTTCAAGTACCCCATTTTTTGGAAAACTTGAAAAAACTTGAAAAAATGAAAAAATTAAAATGTTCGAAAAAATTTTTTTTCATGTTGAAAATTTTTAAAGTGTTAGAAAAATTTTCGAGTTCAACTTTGTACATTTCCGCACGTTCAAAAGCTTCCCGGTACGTCCCGGTAAACGTGTTGTCAATGAAGCGAACATGAACAGAAAGGTATTTAAACGCACTTTTTAATGATACCAAAATGGATTGTCCAATTTCAAAACTAGACATTTGGGACACGTTCTAAGGCGAAAATTAAAAAATCAAAATTACACTTCTAAAAGTATCTGCCAGAAAATATCGTAGACGGTACGTGCCGGGTACGTCCGGGTGCGTTTCATATGACGTCAATAGCCCAAAAGCCCCACCATTTTGGTCAAAAAAAATAAAAAAAAATTCCAACATGCTTTTTTACGACATTGAAAAATTCTCATAGACAAATTCCGGCAAAAACACGGCACGCATGAAATCCGTTGAAGCACCGTAACTCGGAAACCCGTAAAGTCTAATTTTTAAAAGTAACATTTTCTTATAGACAATTGTCCATTTATTGATACTAAATACAAAGTTTTGTTGTATGGCATATTTTAAACACCTTTAATATACAAAACAAAAACTTTTGTATGCGTGTTTTTAGATCGCCGTAAAAAGTGCCTTGCGCGAACGTCTGTCATTCGGTAAGGGGGTGACTTTTAGAAAATGTTGTTTCATCCCCCTGTACGGGCAAGGGTTCAGCATCGGCCTAAAGAAAAAAAACCCATTTCAAAAGTACTAACTTGACGCAAAAAAATCAAAACTGAAACCGTGTCGTGAAAATGGAAAAGTGCCCATAACTAAGGAACAGGGACGAAATTCAAAATTCTACGAGTATATATTCTAGAATAATGGTAATCCTTTAAAATGAAAAAGTTAAGATAGTTTTCAAACAAAAACTGTGGAAGAAAATTGGTACCGCTCCTTTTTAAAACGCACGCGACCAAATGTATACGATAAGTGTGCCGAAAAATCCGGGACAATTCGAAAAAATTTCCAAAATGTAGTTACCCAGATGTGGACCGAAGGTAACGAAACAAAAACGAATGTTATATCTCGTTTGGTTCGACGGACAGGGCAGTTCTAGTGTGACGCGTTAATAACGTACAAAAATCGTAAAATCCAGATTTCAAATGCAATCGAAAACAAAAAAGGTGCATTCCCGCACGTTCAAAAGCTTCCCGGTACGTCCCGGTAAATGTGCCGTCAATGAAACGAACATGTACAGAAAGGTATTGAAACGCACTTTCAGATGATACCAAAATAGATTGTCCAATTTCAAAACGGGACATTTGGGACACGTTCTAAGGCGAAAATTAAAAAATCAAAATTACACAATTAGTCCAGGAAGCTAAAAAATATCTGAGACGGTACGTGCCGGGTACGTCCGGGTACGTTAAATATGACGTCAATTGCCATGAGACTCCCCCATTTTGGTCAAAAAAAAATAAAAAAAATTCCAACATGCTTTTTTACGACATTGAAAAATTCTCATAGACAAATTCCGGCAAAAACACGGCACGGATGAAATCCGTTAAAGCACCGTAACTCAGACACCCGTAAAGTCTAATTTTTGATGTTAACATTTATAGATAGACAAATGTCCAGTTATTGACACTAAATACAAAATTTGGTTCTGTGGCATATTTAAAACACTTTTTATATACAAAACAAAAACTTTTGTATGCGTGTTTTTTGATCGCCGTAAAAAGTGCGTTGCGCGAACGTCTGTTATTCGGTATAGAGGTGACTTTTCGAAAATGTTTTTTCATCCACCTGTACGGGCAAGGGTTCAGAATCGGCCTAAAGAAAAAAAACCCATTTCGAAAGTACCAACTTGACGCAAAAAAATCAAAACTGAAGCCGTGTCATGAAAATCGAAAAGTGCCCATAACTAAGCATCCGGGACGAAATTAAAAAAAATGACCGACTATAATCTTCGTTTTTCAAAGTCCTTTAAGATAAAAAAAACCAGAAAGTTTTCAAATCAAAAATGTGGGAGAAAATTGGTACTAACCGATTTTTTCGGCCGACGGTACCAAATGTTCACAATTTGATTGACGAAAGTTCCGGGACGATTCGAAAAAATTTCAAAACCCAGTTACCCAGATGTTGACCGATGGTAACAAAACAAACCCGATCGTTATATCTCGTTTGGTTCGACGGGCAGAGTCGTTTGAGTGTGACGCGTTAAAAAGGTACCAAAATCGTCAAATTCAGATTTCGAAAATTTTTCGTTTTTGGGTGCAAATAACTTTTTAACGGGACACTTTTCACGAAAAATTTTCATGTCAAAAAGATGCTCCATTCAATTGATTTCACACTTAAAGAGTCAAAAATGTCCCCAAAAGGACATTTGCATTTTTTACAATTTTTACCGCACTTTGACAACGCCAAATACGCACACTTTTCGACATTAAACACGTCCGACGTATATGAAGACGTACATGGACGTACTCGAAAAAAATACCCACGTGTAGAGAAAAGCACGACGAGGAAAACTGTAGCGACACGTGTTGGCAAAAGTCACGTCCGGGGGCATGCCGATGGTCGGGGAAAAAGGTAAAGGGCGCCCGTAGCTCGAGGGCGGGGACTACCGAAAGATTGACTATAGACAAGACCGCTAAAGCGGCCTTGAGCCGCCGCTGGCGTCACTGTTAGGCACGTCACTTTATGGAAAACTCGACTTTTTTGGGTAGTTGTCACTTTTTTTTTTTTTTTTTTTTTTTTTTTTTAGTCACTTGTTGGAAAACTTGTCGTTTGGAAAAAAGAAAAATAAAAAAATAAAAATTCATGTTGAAAATTTTCAAAGTGATGGAAAAAGTTTCGAGTTTTTCTATGTACCTTTCATGCCAAACTGTAGAAGATAATTGAGTAAAGAAAGAAACTTGAAAGTTGTGTGATTCTGAAAAAAGAAAAAAAAATTCATGTTGAAAAATTTCTAAGTGTTTGAAAAATTTTCAAAGTCACTTGTTGGAAAACTTGTCGTTTGGAAAAAAGAAAAAAAAAAAAAAAAAAATTCGTGTTGAAAATTTTCAAAGTGATGGAAAAAGTTTCGAGTTTTTCTATGTACCTTTCATGTCAAACTGTAGAAGATAATTGAGTAAAGAAAGAAACTTGAAAGTGGTGTGATTCTGAAAAAAGAAAAAAAAATTCATGTTTAAAAATTTCTAAGTGTTTGGAAAATTTTCAAGTACCCCATTTTTCGGAAAACTTAAAAAAAGTTGAAAAATTGAAAAAATTAAAATTTTGGTAAAAAATTATTTTTATGTTGAAAATTTTTAAAGTGTTAGAAAAATGTTCGACTTCTATTATGTACATTTCATGTAAAACTGTCGTAGATACTAATGTAAAGAAAGAAACTTGATAATGGTGTGAATCTAAAAAAAAAAAAAAATTCATGTCTCAAAATTTTTAAGTGTTTGAAAAATTTTAAAGTACCCCATATTTTGTAAAGCTTGAAAAAAGTTGAAAAGATTAAAAAATTAAAATTTCCTTAAAAAATTATTTTCATGTTGAAAATTTTTAAAGACTTAGAAAATGTGGGATTCGAATCGAGGACTCATAATTATGGCACTGGACACTTGATCTCTAAATGCTATGCTACAACATTGGGCAATTTATTCGTCAAGCATCGTGTAACACGGGCGCCTATAAAAAGTCTGGGTTAAAATTTTTTGGTGATTTAAAGATCTCGTATATTTAATATTGAATCCCGTTTTAATAAAAAGTTAACACAAAGTCTGTAAGTCATACAGGTCTCCTACAATAAGCCATTTAGGCCAAATGTGCGTGTCGAAATTGATCATCTTCAGATTACATCAATGTATACGGCACCCCACCGTTGTAGTGTTTTGAGTTTTTTTGATAAAATAAAAACTAAACATATTTCATTAGGAATGTAAAAAAGTTATTCCGACAAAAAATTCAGAAAAAAGTCATAACTAATTCGTACTTTGGGCGGTCAAAAACCAAAATTTACAATTTTAGCACGTTCAAAAGCTTCCCGGTACGGCCCGGAAAACGTGTAGTCAAAACAATGCACATGCTTAAAAAGGTATTGAAACGCTCTTTCAGATGATACCAAAATGGATTGTCCAAATTCAAAACGGTAGATTTGGGGGACGTTCCAAGACGAAAATTAAAAAATCAAAATTACACAATTAGCTGTTACTGCCAAAAAATATCAGAGACGGTACGTGTCGGGTACGTCCGGGCACGTTCAATATGTCGTCAATAGCCATGAGAACCCACCATTTTGGTCAAAAAAAATATAAAAAAATTCCAACATGGTTTTTTTAGACATTGAAAAATTCTCATAGACAAATTCCGGCAAAAACACGGCACGGATGAAATCCGTTAAAGCACCGTAACTCGGACACCCGTAAAGTCTAATTTTTTATGTTAACATTTTTGTACAGATAAATGTCCATTTATTGATACTAAATACAAAGTTTTGTTGTATGGCATATTTAAAACACCTTTAATATACAAAACAAAAACTTTTGTATGCGTGTTTTTAGATCGCCGTGAAAAGTGCGTTGCGCGAACGTCAGTCATTCGGTTTAGGGGTGACTTTTCGAAAATGTTTTTTCATCCCCCTGTACGGGCAAGTATTCAGCATCGGCCTAAAGAAAAAAAACCCATTTCAAAAGTACCAACTTGACGCAAAAAAATAAAAACTGAAACCGTGTCGTGAAAATGGAAAAGTGCCCATAACTAAGGAACAGGGACGAAATTCAAAAAAGTGACCCCTAATAATTCTCGTTTTTGAAAGTTCTTTAAAATGAAAAAGTCAATTATTTTCGCAAAAAACAAATGTGGGAGAAAAGTGTTACTAACCGATTTTTTCGGCCGACGGTACCAAATGTTCACAATTTGATTGACGAAAGTTCCGGGACAAATCCAAAAAATTTCCAAAAAGTAGTTACCCAGATGGTAAGCGCTGGTAACAAAACAAACCCGAATGTTATATCTCGTTTGGTTCGACGGGCAGGGCCGTTTGAATGTGACGCGTAAAAAACGTACCAAAATCGTCAAATCCAGACTCGAAAATTTTTCGAGTTTGGGTTCGAATAACTTTTAATCGGGGCACTTTTTCCGAAAAAAGTTCATGACAAAAAGATGCTCCATTCAATTCTAATCACCCTTAAAGAGTCAAAACTGTCCCAAAAAAATCATTACTATTTTTTACAATTTTTTCCGCAATACAACAGACCCAAATACGCACACTTGGCGACATTAAACACGTCGGGGGTGGAAAAGTTGAGGGGGTAGAAAGACGAAAAAAATACCCACGTGTAGAGAAAAGCACGACGATGAAAACTGTAGCGACAGGTGGGGGACAAAACTCACTTTCGAGGGCATGCCGAGGGTTTGTGGCGTCACGACGAGGCGGCCCGAGCTCGAGGGCGGGGACTACCGAAAGATTGACTATAGACAAGACCGCTAAAGCGGCCTTGAGCCGCCGCTGGCGTCACTGTTGGAAAATGTCACTTGTTGGAAAACTCGACTTTTTAGGGAAATTGTCACTTTTTTTTTTTTTTTTTTTTTTTTTTTTAGTCACTTTTTGGAAAACTTGTCTGTTGGAAAAAAGAAAAAAAAAAAATTAAAAAAAAAAAATTCGTGTTGAAAATTTTTAAAGTGATAGAAAAATTTTCGAGTTTTTCCATGTATATTTCATGTTAAACTGTCGTAGATACTTGTGTAAAGAAAGAAACTTGAAAATTGTGTGATACTGAAAAACGAAAAAAAAAAATTCGGTTGAAAAATTTCTAAGTGTTAGAAAAATTTTCAAGTACCCCATTTTTAGGAAAACTTGAAAAAATTTGAAAAAATGAAAAAATTAAAATTTTGGTAAAAAATTATTTTCATGTTGAAAATTTTTAAAGTGTTAGAAAAATTGTCGAGTTTTTTTCTATGTTCATCTCATGTTAAACTGTCGTGGGAGTAAAGAAAGAAACTTGAAAAATGTGTGATTCGAATCGAGGACCCATATGGCACTGGACACTTGAACTCTATATGCTATGCTACAACATTGGGCATTTTATTCGTTAAGCATCGTGTAACACGGGCGCCTATAAAAAATCAGGGTTGATCTTTTTCGGTGATTTAAAGATCTCGTATATTTAATATTGAGTCACGATTTAAAAAAAAGTTAACACGAAGTCTGTAAGTCATACCAGTCACCCACAATAGGCCATCAAAGACAAATATGAGTGTCGAAATTGATCATCTTCAGATTACATCAATGTATACGGCACCCCACCGTCGTAGTGTTTTGAGCTTTTTTGATAAAATAAAAACTAAACATATTTCATTAAGAATGTAAAAAAGTTATTCCGACAAAAAAATTCAGAAAAAAGTCATAACAAATTCGTACTTTGGGCGGTCAAAAACCAAAAATTAAAATTTTAGCACGTTCAAAAGCTTCCCGGTACGGCCCGGAAAACGTGTAGTCAAAAAATGCACATATACAGAAAGGTATTGAAACGCTCTTTCAAATGATCGCAGAATGGATTGTCCAAATTCAAAACGGTAGATTTGGGGGACGTTCCAAGACGAAAATTAAAAAATCAAAATTACACAAAAAGCTGTTACTGCCCAAAAATATCTGAGACGGTACGTGTCGGGTACGTCCGGGTACGTTTAATATGTCGTCAATAGCCATGAGACCCCACCATTTTGGTCAAAAAAAATAAAAAAAAAATCAAACATGCTTTTTTACGACATTGAAAAATTCTCATAGAAAAATTCTGGCAAAAACACGGCACGGATGAAATCCGTTAAAGCACCGTAACTCGGACACCCGTAAAGTCTAATTTTTGATGTTAACATTTTTTAATAGACAAATGTCCATTTATTAATACTAAATACAAATATTTGTTGTATGGCATATTTTAAACACCTTTTATATACAAAACAAAAACTTTTGTATGCGTGTTTTTTGATCGCCGTGAAAAGTGCCTTGCGTGAACGTCTGTCATTCGGTTTAGGGGTGACTTTTTGAAAATGTTTTTTCATTTCCCTGTACGGGCAAGTATTCAGCATCTGTCCAAAGAAAAAAAACCCATTTCAAAAGTACCAACTTGACGCAAAAAAATCAAAACTGAAACCATGTAGCGAAAATGGAAAAGTGCCCATAACTAAGCATCCGGGACGAAATTCAAAATTCCACGAGTATTAATTCTAGAAAAATGGTAATCCTTGAAAATGAAAAAGTCGAGAAAGTTTTCAAACCAAAAATGTGGGAGAAAATTGGTACCGGTTCTTTTATAAACGCACGCGATCAAATGAATACGAAAAGTGTGCCGAAAGTTCCGGGACGATTCGAAAAAATTTCCAAATCGTAGTTACCTAAATGGTAACCGATGGTAACGAAACAAAAACTAATGTTATATCTCGTTTGGTTCGACGGGCATGGTCGTTCGAGTGTGACGCGTTAATATCGTACAAAAGTCGTAAAATCCAGATTTCAAAGTCTATCGAAAACAAAAAATTTGCATTTCCGCACGTTCAAAAGCTTCCCGGTACGTCCCGGTAAATGTGACGTCAACACAATGAACATGTACAGAAAGGTATTTAAACGCACTTTCAGATGATTTCAAAATGGATTGTCCAATTTGAAAACGGGACATTTGGGACACGTTCTAAGGCGAAAATTAAAAAATCAAAATTACACAATTAACTGTATGTGCCAAAAAATATCGAAAACGGTAAGTGCCCGGTACGTCCGGGTACGTTCAAACAATAGACAATAGCTTCGGAACGTGCACATTTTGGTCAAAAAAAATAAAAAAAAATTCCAACATGCATTTTAACGACATTGAAAAATTCTCATAGACACATTCTGGCAAAAACACGGCACGGATGAAATCCGTTAAAGCACCGTAACTCGGACACCCGTAAAGTCTAATTTTTGATGTTCACATTTTTAAATAGACATATGTCCAGTTATTGACACTAAACACAAAATTTGGTTCTATGGCATATTTAAAACACATTTAATATACAAAACAAAAACTTTTGTATGCGTGTTTTTCGATCGCCGTGAAAAGTGCGTTGCGCGAACGTCTGTCATTCGGTTTAGGGGTGACTTTTCGAAAATGTTGTTTCATCCCCCTGTACGGGCAAGTATTCAGCATCTGCCCAAAGAAAAAAAACCCATTTCAAAAGTACCAACTTGACGCAAAAAAATCAAAACTGAAGCCGTGTAGTGAAAATCGAAAAGTGCCCATAACTAAGGAACAGGGACGAAATTCAAAAATTTGACCGATGAGTCCGGACAAATCCGTAGGTCCTTTAAAATGAAAAAGTCAATTGCATTCGGAAATAAAAAATGTGGAAAAAAAGTGTTACTAAACGATTTTATCGGCACACATTACCAAATGTTCACAATTTGATTGACGAAAGTTCCGGGACGAATCCAAAAAATTTCCAAAAAGTAGTTACCCAGATAGTAAGCGCTTGTAACAAAACAAACCCGATCGTTATATCTCGTTTGGTTCGACGGGCAGGGCCGTTTGAATGTGACGCGTTAAAAATGTACCAAAATCGTCAAATTCGGATTTCGAAAATTTTTCGTTTTTGGGTGCAAAAAACTTTTTATCGGGACACTTTTCCCGAAAAAACTTCATGTCAAAAAGATGCTCCATTCAATTGACTTGCGATCAAAAGCATAAAAAAAATTCCTAAAAAATCATTTGCATTTTTTACAATTTTTTCCGCATAGCAACAGACCCAAATACGCACACTTTTCGACATTAAACACGTCGGGGGTAGAAAAGTTGAGGGGGTAGAAAGTCAAAAAAAATACCCACGTGTAGCCAAAAGCACGACGATGAAAACTGTAGCAACACATGTTAGCAAAAGTCACGTCCGGGGGCTTGCCGATGGTCGGGGAAAAAGGTAAACGGCGCCCGTAGCTCGAGGGCGGGGACTACCGAAAGATTGACTATAGACAAGACCGCTAAAGCGGCCTTGAGCCGCCGCTGGCGTCACTGTTGGGAAATGTCACTTTTTGGAAAACTCGACTTTTTTGGAAAATGTCACTTTTTTTTTTTTTTTTTTTTTTTTTTTTTTAGTCACTTTTTGGGAAAGTCACTTTGTGGGAAATTTTTAATTTTGAAAAATGAAAAAAAAAATTAAAAAAAAATTTGAAAAAAAATAAAAAAAAAAAAATTCGCGTTAAAATTTTTTTAGTGTTGGAAAAATTTCCGAGTTTTTCTAGTCACTTTTTGGAAAACCAGTTAGTTTGAAAAAAGAAAAAAAAAATTAGAAAAAAAATTCGTCTTAAAATTTTTTTAGTGATGGAAAAATTTTCGAGTTTTTCTATGTACTTGTCATGTTAATTGGTCGTGGATACTTGAGTAAAGAAAGAATTTTGAAAATTTTGTGATTTTGAAAAATGAAAAATAAAATTTCAAGTTGAAAAATTTCTAAGTGTTTTGAAAATTTTTGAGAACCCTACTTTTTCTAAAAATTGTAAAAAGGTGAAAAAATGAAAAAATTACTTTTTCGAAAAATTTTCCAAGTGATGTAAAAATTTTCTCAAGTACCACGAGAAGCGTTCCGTACAGCGCGCTTCTCTCTGGTTGCCGGCCGCTTGCCCATTCACACTTGACTCTTGAAATTTATATACTATGCTACTAATTAAAGAAACTTGAAAGTTGTGTGATTTAAAAAAAAATAAATTAAAAAAAAAAAAAAAGTCACTTTGAAAATTTCTAAGTGTTTGGAAAATTTTCGATAACCCGACTTTTTGTATAACTTGAAAAAAGTAGTTTTAATTAAAAAATTAAGAAATTTGAAAAAAAAAAAGTAATGTTGAAAAATTTTCAAAGTGATGTAAAAAAATTTTATCGAGCGAGAAGCGTTCCGTGCAGCGCGTTTCTCTGGTTGCCGGCCGCTTGCCTATTCACACTTGACTCTTGAACTTTATATACTATGCTACTACTTTTTTTTTTTTTTTAATTTACATCATTAGCATTGTTAATGTTTGTAATCACTTTGCAATCAACTCGTGATATCGAAAAATGTAGATCATTGGCAGTAATGTACAACGATGACGTGGTAAATTGTATTCATTTGTGATTTATAATTAGAATAAAGATTTTAAAATTACATGCAATCTAAGTGGGAATTACAATAATAATTCTTGTGTTGTATGTATTTTTGTCTATGAATTTATTGAACACAATTTTAAATAGTTTACAAAATAATGTCGACACGTCCATTGGTTATTATTAAATACCGCATAGTGGATGTACACAGAGTTGAAGACACACTCGTATGGAGAACCTACTCGATTCAGCTCTAGCCATCGAGTGTACCCTTCATTGCCGTGCAATTCCCTACGTTTGAACGTTTTTGTGCCGTCCTAGGTGACGACAAAAATATTAATGTGGATCTCTATCCGAACGAATGTACGTGACGGCAACATATTATACATTGCAATGAAAACATTTGTTTCAATTTGTTTTACATGTAAATTTTCTTTTCTCGTTTGTTGATGTTATTGCGTCGTATTGAAATGTTCGAACGAATGTTTTGTGTGTAGAATTGAATGTTATTCACATAGTACATTTGTATATATTTGTGTATATACATTATTAGAACACAATTTGAAATAGTTTACAAAATAATGTCGACACGTTCATTGGTTATTACTAAATACCGCATTGTGGATGTACACAGAGTTGAAGACACACTCGTATGGAGAACCTACTCGATTCAGCTCTAGTCATCGAGTGTACCCTTCAAAGCCGTGCAATTCCCTACGTTTGTACGTGTTTTTGCCGTCCTAGGTGACGACATTAATCTTAAATTGTATTTCGATTTCAAAGAATGGACGTGTCGACAACATGTAGGTAACAATGAATACATGTGTAATTATTTTTTTTTTTTTTTAAATTTTCATGTCTTGTTTGATGATGTTATTGCGTCGTATTGAAACAATCAGACGATTGGCTTGTGTGCAGAATGGAATGTTTTTCACACGATGTAGGAGAGCGAGGGAGCTCGTGGAGGAACGTGACTAATGTAACGACTGATGTCTATCGGTTATTATTAAATACCACATTGTAGTTTTACACAGAATTGAAGACACACTCTTATGGAGAACCTACTCGATTCAGATCTTGCCATCGAGTGTACCCTTCAATACCGTGCATTTCCCTACGTTTGTAAAAGTTTGTGTCGTTATAGTTGACGACATTAATGTTTTTGTGGATATCGATCCGAAGAATGGACGGGTCGCCAACATATAGGTAACAATGTGTACATTTGTTACATAAGGTTTTACTTGTCAATTTTCTAGTCACTTTTGTTGATGTAATTGCGTCGTCTAGAAACGGTATGACGAATGTCTTGTTTGTAGAATCCAATGTTATTCACACGATGCAGAAGAACTAATGTGACAACTGACGTGTCATACCGGCGTCGACGAGTGTAGATGTTGTGACGAGAAGTTGAACCGCATGGAGATGTACACGGAACTGGTTGTCGTTCATATAGTGGGTGTCTGCAACAGGAAAGATTTAATGTTAGTATTGGGTATTGTTTGTTTGTGAAGCACAACTACCAACATACATACCGCATTGTCGAGTCCCTCTCTCTATGTTTTCGGCACGATGGCGGATGTCATCTGCTTCGCTTGCCCCCGTCGCAGTCTCAGTATGTCCGTGCGTACCTCAGAGTATGTATTATTTTAACACAACCCGGGGCACGTGTAGGTGATTTTCGTTTTCGTCGCCCAATTACTTTACACAACATACTCTGAGGGTAGTTAATGGGAGAGAATTCAACCTCGCGAAGTACATTGAAGGTGATCATCATTTGTCATTTTTTTTTTGTAAATTACAGATGTAGGTATTTACGAATTCTCTCCGTCTTATCTGTCATGTATGGTGCGGAGCATGCCGTGATCTAACGACTTCACCGGTAAAACCGAACACTCTAATAGGGGTCTCTACTCGCACAGAAAATCAAAAGTTTGAGATGGTTCGTCAACTTGTCTGGTAGTGACGGACCAACCGTGAACTTTCGGATCGCCGTGTGAATGTCCTATTGAGGTACCGCTATCCGGTAAGACCGAACACGAGGGGTCTCTACTCGCATAGAAAACCAAAAGTTTGAGGTTGTTCGACAACTCGTCCGAGAGATGGACCAACTGTGAACTTTCGGATTGCCGTGTGAATATCCTTTTTAGGTACCGTCACCCGCATAGTATTAGTCATAAAGGGCCAAGATTGAGACATTGTTCGTCAATGTTTGTTGCCATTATTAATTGTTGAATAGCTTTATGTCTATGTACATTCTTTTATTTTGATTGTAAGAAGTTTGTAACGTGAATAGCATTGCGGTTTGAAGTGTAATGATAATAATTGTTATGATTAAATTTTTAAATCCATAAAGATTGATGTAGAGGATTGTTTATTTTTTTTTTTTTACAACATTATAAATTGAATTTATTTGAACGTTTAAATAATGTATTATTGTTTAAATGATGTTCTTCGACTGTTGTACTTGTTTTTTTCCATAAGATTTTTTTCAAAATTGAATAAGACTGGTACAAATATCTCAATCTACGTAAGTCGTGTAGTGTCGTTCCACCGCCCCAAAAAGAAAGTGTTGCATTAGTTTGTCCCATACATGAGTACGTCGTGGTTGGTTTCGTTGGGAGACAATGAATAAACGGAAATGGGCATATTCACATTGGTGCGAGATGCTGATAAAAGTTTACCGCAATCCCTACCGTGTTTTGCACGAGAGAATACAATGAGGTAATTAATGTTAACCAGGTACGCCACATCGTTGCCAACTGGACCGGTGTGCCACGCTACATTCACATTCAAAGTAACACATGTATCCAAATAGTCGACAGGGACTTGACGATCCGTGCGAGGAAAGACGGAAACTCGAAGTTGACCTTGTCCCAGACTGCACACACACACACACACATGGTAAATGACGATTGTTCACACGGAAGCGTTGATTGTAATTTGAAACCTGAGAATCTTATAGCGTGTGTCTAGCGTAGGCCGTAGGGACGAATTGTAAACGTTCTTGTATGGTGGACGGGAACACCGACCTGTAGGACCTAGAAAAGTAAATGTAAATAATTTGTAGTTTAATGAATGTGTAGTGGTAAGTGTTAATTACTTGAAAAAAATATTGACTATGATTACCTTTGCAGTAGAGTTATACAACGTGATGTTGTGTCGGTATGAAGTATTTGCAGTTTGCATTTGAAAACAACATGTATCATTGTTTGACGGTTGTCTGGTAGGAGTGATGATGTGCAATGTTTGCGAAAATTAACTGGTTTTTTTGAGTACAATGTTTTGTAAACTCTACCATCACAATAGGGTGTTGTTAATAATTGTTTATTTTGGAAAACACGTGATACATGAATCAAAAGTGGTGCACGACCGATAGAGTATGGTTACAACGTGCCATAACTGAAAACGAATACCTTGTCAAAGAGTGGAACAGATCGGAGGAGATATTTTGACCTACGCAAATATGCCTAAGAACATTGTAAAATGTAATAATTTCCCTTGTCCCACGAAACCAACCAACAGCATGTAATGGTAAACGATAATTTTTTTGCATGTGTATAGTAAGAAATCCTAACGTCGTGGTGGAGGGCGTCGTTAACGTAAGTCGAGTGGAGTGTTCCCCATTGTCCGCGTTACCGTTGACGTAAGTGTAATTCACGTTTACGTGTCGAGTAAGGTGAGGAACTACCCCGGGGGGGGCAAGCACGTTGAACGCCTCCTTCTTTCCGGAAACGCACAACGTTGCCTATTGATTCTATTGCTGGTCGTTAATGGGTGTTGAACCCGTCACTCACACAGCCAAATGATTCTATTGCCGGTCGTTAATGGGTGTTGAACCCGTCACTCACACAGCCAAATGATTCTATTGCTGGTCGTTAACGGGTGTTTAACCCGTAACTCACACAGCCAAATGTTTTCACGTCCTGGTCGTTAATGGGTGTTTAACCCGTCACTCACACAGTTCCTGAACCCTTCAATTGCGCAGTCAAATGTTTCCACGTGCTGGGGTACAGTGGTGTTTTACCCTTAACTCGCACAGCACCTGAAACATTTACTCGCGCAGAACCTCACGCCAAACGACGTTGGCGACATACAACCTGGTGGGGTCGTCTTTCGACAGAGAGCCCTGTTGGGCGGTCTCTGTCACGTTCACCATGAACTTGTTCATCTGGGAGACGCGGCTGGCGGCCACGTACAACTGTCCGTGGGAGAAGCACGGCCGGTCGAGGATCAAACCGATCCTGTCGAAGGTCTGCCCCTGCGCCTTGTTGATGGTCATCGCGTACGAGAGTTTCACGGGGAATTGCACCCGCTCCATCTTGAATGGAAATTTACGTATGTCGTCATAGATCATTTTCATGCGCGGCATGTAAGTTGTATTGCCGGCGAATTTCCCGTCCGTCACGATCTTGCAATGCAAGAGGTTCTGGTGGGCGTTGAGCACCTCCATGCGGGTGCCGTTGGTGAGTCCCTCGGCCAGGTCGACGTTGCACAGCAACATGACAATGGCGCCGACCTTGACATTCAATTCGTGAGGAGGGAATCTGTGCGGAGCCATCTCGTTGAGCACCTCCTGGGTGATGCGGGGACCGTCGTTGTGCTGCTCGATTAGTTTGTCGGCGCTGTAGAAAGTCACCTTTTCGCCGGGCAGCGCGGCGAGTATCTGCTCGTTGATACATCCCACCATGTAGTTGGTGGGCGTGAGGATGGCCCTGTGGGCGACGTCCTCGTCGAGCGTTTGTCCGAATATAATTCTCGGCATGTCGTTGCCAACTACCTTGCAAGACGGGTCGAGCTCGACCATGTCGTGCATGGGCGGTGGCATGGCCTGCGGCAGAGTGCCGTTGCCCAGGGCCAGTAGCCACGTGGCCCACTCCTGTTGCCCGTGGCCGGCGCGTAGGTTGTCGACGAGTTTGAATTTGCGCATGAGCGGCCACAGGTACGAGAACTTGAGGCACGACTCGACGGTTTTGTGCGTCTCGTTGGACGAGACGACGGGTAGAAGCTGTCGGAAGTCACCTCCAAACAGCATTGGCTTTCCCCCGAAGGGGACGTCCTCCCTGTTGGTCATGAACCTGAGGAAGTTGTCGACGCATCTGAACGCCTCCTTGTTGACCATCGACACCTCGTCGATGACAATCACGGAAGCGTTCATGAGTTTCGCCGCCTTTGGCGACTTGGCGGTGATATTGACAGTCGAATCCTTGTCGAGATTAAACGGCAGGCCGAATAGGCCGTGGCACGTTTGCCCGCCGAACAGCAGCGTGGCGGCGATGCCCGTCCAAGTGCACGCCTCCACTATGAGACCCTGATGCTGTAGGTTGCCTATCAAGGTGTTGAGCATAAACGTTTTTCCCGTTCCGCCGGGTCCGTCGACGTACACCATCTTGTGAGTGTGGTGCTCGCCAACGGCGTAACGCTCAACGTCCTCGACGACGGCGTCGTAAACCGCCCGCTGTTGGACGTTGAGTTGTGCTAGTCGTGCCCGCGCATCGACGCGAGACAGGTAGAATCCACCTGTAGAACTCCTGGCCGGCTCCTCGGGGTCGGGAACGGCTGCGGCGTCGGGCGGCGGGAGTCCTGGTTCGGGTAGACCGTGGTCTGTGTTGCTAGAGTTGTTGCGCACCAGTATGCTGGATATGTGCGCGAGACACCTCCTGACGGCCTCGTCTTGGCTCATGCCGCAACGAAGATAGCTTTCCGTCATCTTGGGCATGTGTCTGTCAAACATGCCCACCGGGTCCGTAAGGAGGCAGTTCAACAGGATGTAGGCAAACAGCTGGCGTACCATACGTGATCCCCTCATGTCGGTAGCCCGTTCCATCGCCTTGTCGTACTCGTCGTCGTCCTCGAGAAGGTGACGACGCACACACGCCTCCTTGAACGTGGGGCACACCTCTTCGTCGACAGTACGAAGACTTGCAAACGAGGTCGCCCCACGCACGTGCGTGAGTAAAATTCGCATGTGGAACAGTTCGACGTGCCTGGGAGACACGTCGTACAATCTCGACGCGATGTTATCGAAATTCCTTTGCCTCAACTGCCAACGGCAGATGCCCGGATCTTTGTTCCACATGAACTGGAGCGGGGCCTTGTCGTATGTCGTTGTCCTGGCGACTTGACCCGCTTCGTCTGCCTGGCCGTTTAAGATGAACCAGCCGGTCAGCATGGTTTTCTTGTTCATGGCGGCTTCATACGCCTCTTGCTCCCTGCCCTCGTTGAACACAACCGTTTGGTTGTTTTCGAGGTGGAGTGGCAGCCTGTAAACCGTGTCCGTGTTGACGAACATGGGATACTCGTAGATGCGATAGCAGGCCTCCGGGGCGCTCACATAACGGTACGTCTCGTACGTCTTGACCTCGTTGTAATCGAGGGTTGCGGTGGTGCCGGGGGCGGCAGCCGGGTTGCCAGCGGCAGTGGTGGCGGCGGCGGCAGTGGTGCCGGCGGCGGCAGTGGTGCCGGCGGCGGCAGTGGTGCCGGCGGCGGCAGTGGTGCCGGCGGCGGCGGGACCTGCGATTCTGTTGGCAATTTCGCGGAAACTGACCTGTGCACTGGCGTTACCCTTGGTGATGTAATCGCAAATGTACATGTAGCAGCGATCGCTGACGCATGGCTCGACGTTGATGTGAGCGTTCTGTCGCAGCAACAAATAGGGATTGTACGGCACGACATCCGCGTCCGTGTAGGTTATTCCCGCCTTGACAAACGAATGTCCTCCCTCGCTGGGGGGGATACGCCTGTGTTTGGCTCTGCCCTTGTCGTTGAATATGGTCAACGGGGAGTAGGGCTTCGGGTAGTACTTGGAGCACACCCTCGTGTTGGTCTTCCAGCACTTGACCGAACACTTGTGGTGGATCATCAACTTGGTGACCAACTTGTAAAGTCTTGGCTCGGTGACGGGGTCCGGGATGTCGGCCCTGACGACCTTGTCGAGGTCGTCGCCCGTCTTAGGCTTATCGCAATCCTTCATTATTACGACAATGTGGGCGTGTGGTAGTCCCCGCTTCTGGAACTCGATGGCGTACACGTAGTTTAGCACATGTCCAAGCACCTTTTTGTTCTTGAGTTCGTCGAGCAGAATCTCGAGCCTCAATTGGAAGACGGGCGTGCAGATGTCGGGACGGTTGTTGGCCTCCTCGCCGCGACGTAGGTTCTCTTTGATCTCCGGCCAGCCGGGGTTGGAAC
>CAMDTW010000549.1:0-16559 GCA_945910005.1 Isoperla grammatica
AAACAGTTTGCAAGACCCACAGCTAATAGCCATAGGAATAGGGAACTGCGCGCACATGTGTTTGCATCGGTTGAACTTTTTATTTTATCTCATGATACAAGAGTGAATATATTTGTTAAACCCTAAAAAAAACATTACACACATGTGCATGAAATGCTTTATGAATCACAGTGTGTATTTTATTTTCCCATGGTGAACTTATCTCGTTATGAGCCGGATGTTTACAACTGATACAAACCGGTTGGCGAAGCCTTGGTTCAAATTGAATTTATTTGTTTTTTGCAATAATATTTTTTTCTTGAAAATAATTCAATATCTTCAAATCAAATTTATTTGATAATTCCAAAATAATTTTTTTTATTGAAAATAATTCACTATGTATTGTAAAGGGAGCAAGTGTTTACGGTATATTTATAAATTAATGATAAATGTCTGTAATAATATTAAATTTCAAAAGAAACAACACCATTTAAAATGTGTTATTTTACTTATTTATAATAATATAATTATTATATTCCAATTTTTTTTTAAAATGTCCTCGTGTATTTGCCACTCAACAAAAATCACCTGTTTATATGTTTCAGCTTCAGCGGCCGACCACCAAACCCCTCCTACTCAGACTTCACCACCCCCTCCCCCTTCGGTATCCCCCACCACCTACCCCCAAGGGTGACTGTAGCTCGGGCCTATCCCCTGTCCGCCCCCCGCCCCTTCGCCCGTCCCTACCCCAAGCCCTACCCGGCCTACCCGAGCTCGCCCTCCTACCCAGTCAACCCGACATACCCTACATTCGGAGCAGCGCTCGCGAGCATACATGACCAATGGAGCAAAAACAAGGGATATGGAAGCCCTGTTAACGGTATTTATAACATTCACAATCACATTCATATATAACAAGAGAAGAGTATACAGATTGCTTGAAAGGCGTTAGAGTTTAAGATTTTTTATTCGTACAGTACAATATTAATTGAAGTAAATAAAATAATAACACTTAATAAGTATATCACGTTTTGACCAAATTAGACAATAAGACGTTTGTTTCTTTGCAAAATTGTCAAATATCAACAAAACAAAGTAAAAATTGCAGTTGTTTTTAAAATATCTGTAGATATTTATAATATCTAGGCCCGCATACTACAAAAATGTTGATATTGACTGAAGTTTTAATGATACGAGCAATACCCTTTAAATTCCCATGGTTTTTAAGTTAACCGTTAGGTAGAGTCTCAACGCCATACGTAATATGTCTACAGTGTCACGCTCCCTAAAGTCAGTCAGTTGGTTGGCTAGTGGTATAGAAAGTATAAGATTCAGTTGCTATACAACCAACCTCATCTTTATCTACACCCCCTTTCAGCCACACTAATTCATCAATCAAAACATTTCTGACGTTCTTCCACACATTCGTTAATGCTGTCTTCCGCTGAGTAGTGTGCACACGCCTGTTTGGGCACGCCCACCGTTACAGGTAACCAAACGGAAGTTGTAAAGTATCCCTAGTGGGCCTAGAGAAGTAGACAATTCAGTCGGTAAAACTGGACTCGAATATGTCAAGAATGAGAATTGGTGTAACGAATATATAGTAAGGTATATTCCAATGTCTTTGGGTGTTACTGTATATTTCGTGAGCACGGGAATAGGCACCGATTTTGGCCACTAAGAGCGCTAGTGAAAAGGAATGAAGCGCTCAAGTGGCAAAGACACGCAACTTTCTGATGAAGCAGCGTCGTTCTTCCTACGTTGGTATAATAGCAAAATTGTGAAAATTGAATAAAATACGGTATTTTTAAATTTTGGGCAGATTATGAATCCCATTAGTCCATCTTAAAAGGCAAGACGTCATTTAAATCAAGACACGTTTTAGACTTGCAAACAACAAACAACACAAACAAACACAAACAAAACCAGGCAATAATAAACAAAAACACACAGCAAAACAACAAAACAAAATAAAATCAACATGAAAAAAAAAGACATTTCACAATAATATCCGGCACTATTTTCAACCGCGAAATGCAATTTTCGCCAATAAGTTAATTGCTACATTTGGCCACATATAGCGCTACAACTGACAATGTTATATCTTGTTCCAGCTTACAGTAGCGGCTACGGTGCCAACGGGCTGCACGACTATGGAGGCTCCGTTCACGGCCTTCCACTGGGTTCTCCGCAGTCGGTCTACGCGGCTCCTTACAACCCATATGCACCAAGTACGTGTTCATTTATGTATTCGTATCTTGTAAGTAAACGAAGTTTGTTCCTTGAGGGGTTTTTTAATTTAAAATTTCAGGGTTCTGGAATTACTCTTTTATTTCAGAAAATATTATTACAGTTTTAGAGACATTTCAAAACTGAATTTCATCAGAAAATTTTAAATATAAGCTGAAAGGGATTCACTGACTTTCAACATTTCACTCAATATTTTAGCTGCAATATTCCACGAACACTTATAATATTCATTTTATTATTAGGATAATTTTTTAATTGGGGGGGGGGGGGGGGGGGTAAAGATCTTAAATTCCAAATCACTCTAATAAACGTAATTAAATGTTGTGTGATGCCTAAACTTGTGTAAAAAATATTTTTAAAATTAAATTTGTTTTCGTATGTTTTAAGTAATTTTCATGATTTTCTGACAGTAATGAAAACGCGAAATGATTTTACTGCATAACGAATTATCGTAGAGGGGTCATTTATGTAATAATAAGACGAAACTTGTCACTCACCTCAATTAACTTTATTTCTGACAACGGCTGTGAGAAACATCGATTACTCGCTATTCTTCTATAATCGTTTCGTATAATCGTTATTTTCTGTTGTTTTCCTTTAGGTCCCATCGGTTTCCCTTCCTCAGCCGGCAAACTGAGTATTCTTGCAGCAGGCCTGGCTGCACATCCAGAGATCGCCCTGGCCGCAGCCGCTGCGCAGCACAAACACTCGGACAACCCCAGCGCTTACTCGGGACGTGAGTATACATGATATGGTTAGGTCAAAACGGAACAAGCATACTAACAATAACCACGGTCTTAAGACAATAACACTCACCAAATTGCGTACATGTTCGAGATCCCCGCTTTCTTCCTCAGACGCAAGTGTGGCCCTCGCGTCTGAGGAAGGGAACGGACTTCTCGGAAATTTACACACTTCGATGAGTGTATATTGTCTATGACCGTAGTTATTGTGCTTGTTTCATTTTTATATTTTCCTGGTCCAAGAGTCTTTGTTTCAACATGTTTTATGTCTTAAACAAAAACAATATACAAACACTACAAAAGCTCAATTAGTAACGACGAAAATATTATTTTTAAGCGAGCGTAGCGAGCGTCGCCTTTCTACTCTTATGCCACTCATTCTGTTTTTTGTTTGTTTTTATGCCTCGCGATAGCGGTCGAACGGAGAGTCCGATCAAGCTGAAATTTTGGACCATCCACAAGCTTCGATGTGCATTATATGGGTGTATTTTATTGGCCAAATTGGTCAAGAAGTTACAAATTTACAATACAGTTACTACAAAATATTGTTCTGAAACAAACTGACGGCAAAATGTGAGATAGTTTATATTATAGTAAATTTTCGTCCTGTTCCGAATATAATGATTTCAGTGCTATGCAATAAGTATTGTTGTAGGTATACAGTTTACTTTTGTTTTGCTGAATTGTATTGAAGTAACATTACTACGGCAACGAAAAATCCAAGCTATAATTTTTATGGATAAACAATCTTTCATTGAACAATGCCAGGAAGTATAATACTATGACAAAATTCTAATTTTTCCACATTTTTTTGTTTGTTGTTTTTGTTGTTTGTTGTTTTTTGAACAAATATACACATTCTTATATTGATGATGATATTAGTGTTGTCAGTATAACGGCGCTGGAGCAACAAGGCCGTTTGCGCCACTTTTATCTATATCCCTCACATTGAACAAGACGATAACTTTGAGAACTTTTCACCAGAAAGTTGGTGGACATGGACGCGCTCGCCTATTCACGCGTCAAACAGAGCGTTTTACTAGAAATATTAAAAATGCTGTTAAGTTTTGTTGAAACAGCGTGCATGAAATACGCAGTAGTTTAGGATCCGAGCTCGGTATGATACTATTTTTTTTTTTTAGGCTAGTATATGTAGTAAGGGTGCACGCACGAAGAAAGCTGGTTACCTGCGCTGGTTGCCAGCGTTGAACTTTGTCTTGAATGTTCCCATGCTTTTAAGTGCAGCTTGAGCCATGTACAATAGAAGCAGACTCGGGGCAGAATGCATTTGTTTCTGGTTGCTATATGGAGATTGTTCTTATAGAAAATAGCATGTACAGCTAACAGTTTTCTGTGCATATCGCCCTAAGCTTCAGAGCGTTCCGTTTCCTCGATGAAATAAACCCGTTTTCCAGCGCCGGTTACCAGTAAGCAGGTAATTAGTTTTTGTGCGCTCACCCTAACATTATTCTGTTTGCAGTCCCTGGAGGCCCAACCAAAGCCGGCCTCCTCGCCGCTAGGCTGGCTGCGTACCCCGAGATCGCCATCGCAGCCGCCGCTGCGCAGAAACACCACGCGCAGCACAACGTATACACGAGCTCGTTGTCTGCGCACAGTGGTAGCGACTTCATCGCTCAGTTGGCCGGCACGCCGCCGAGCTTCGCCACTATCGCAGCTGCCGCTCACCTAGGCTATGGCGCACACCCTTCTGCGCACGACGCGGGGGATTGGTCGGCGCTGGACAAGTTTGCTGCGCACAAGGGACATGGAGCGTATCCTGATTTCCACTCGTTTGGAAATGGTGCGCATAGATATGCGCGTGAGTCCAGGAGTTGAATAGTATGTTTGTTATCAATGAATGGCGCGGGTTTAGGCCATTAGATACGTTAAGTTTATCCATTTGGAAATATATGTTTAAACAATTTTAGGTTCATAGGGGATACTGTTATAAGAATAGGTTTTTTACTACGTACTACGAATTAAAGGAAGGCAAAAAGAAACAATGAAAAAGATGCTTTACAATGTTATTAATTTTTAAGGTTACCGATGTCAATGTTATATCCAAGGTTATGTTATATAAAAACTAAAAAGTAGATGACTATACTTATTGGTAAAATTAGGCATTTGAATATTTTTACTTTTTAGAATTCATCATACGATTCTGCGGTTGTATTAAATAATAAAGTTGTGATGTTTTATTAATTTCTTCTGTTTTATTATGCTTTAAATATGTCTTATGTTATTAATCTATTTTATTATATTTTTTTTATTTCCTTATCAATAAAACATCGTATTCACAAGTTTTAGGCGAAATATCTCGAATTAATACGTGGCTCTTTTTATTCTCTTTTGGAATAGTTCTTATTTTAATAACAGCGTAAATAAATTGTTTATCAGTATAACAAGAATTAATAATAAACTTTATGACTTATTGGCTTATAATCCTCCTTATCTAAGAATCTTTTCGTGATGAGTATAAATTAAGCATTTCTATTTCACACATACCCTCATTTGTTTAAATTTGTCACAATCCCCATAAAAAATAACCTTGCACTTAGTGTCTAGTGACGAATACAATACGCGTTTGAAATAGTATATTGTCGCCACGTCGATATTGTATTCACTACAATTGGTTAGAAACGATATAATTCAACTCTTTTTGAAAATACTCTTGATTTTTTTAATTAAAATGTTTAAGTCTGTAGTGAACAAACATTGTGTAATTGTTTGGAGTTGAATTACGTCACAGCACAACCAAGTAACATGTACACAAAAACATGACCAAAAAGTCGTAGTGAAAGAAGAAATGCTACCTAAATTTATTTATAACACGAAAGCCAGTAGGTCTAACTAAATGCAAAGTACGAAATAGATGATTTCAATCCAGGCAAACATTAAAAGTAGATATAATGCTTTAAATTACTTTGTCCAAATCTGGATTAAATACAAATGAAAATGCTATACCATAGGGCACTAGCAACACCAAAAGACAACAATGAAACAAATGAATTGAATCGATGGACAAACAACAAGCTGTCAAAAAATAATTTCTTCTGATTTTGGAAAACAAAACAAAAAACAAACAAATACACATACAAAACTTTCACTTAGTCGTTGTCTATCATTAAAAGTTTTAAATGGCGAGCATGTACTATTGCTACACTTGTTTTTATTTCTATGGTTGCAATTTTATTGTTTTGACAGCTGATGGTTTGTCCATCAGTTCAATTCATTTGTTCCATTGTTGTCTTTTGGTGTTGCTAGTGCCCTATAATAATAATATATCTAATTTGGTGGGGGATCACTTTGTGTTCATTATTCATTTTTCAAAATGTGACTTAACACAATGAAATAAAGTCCTCGTGAACATGCACTAAAATAACAGCAAACACGGTGCATAGAGATGACTATATAATGCAAAAAAAAAACACGAAACAAAAAACCGAGAAATTAAATAAATATAACATAAGCGTATATTTGTATGAATTGTTATGTGCAATAAAAATAAACATGAAACACGATATTTTAATTAATAAATCAAGAATCAACCCATTATGCAAAATTTCCTTCATCGTTGTCGTCCATCTTCATGATAATCTTCATGGTAATATGTGTCCGTTGTATGTATGTATGTACTAAAGTGGATTATGGAGTCCCTCATCGCATAATGACAACATATCTGTGATCGTCCTTCCTCGCTCTTGTTCATCAGCCCCCCCCCCCCCCTCGTCCCTTCTTGAAATGTGTATTTTGCTGCCATGCTCAAAATCTTACTATGCTGTAAGGATAATTAGTGAGAGTGCAAGACTAAGCACTGATAACGGATTCCGTATTTGTGGTAAAGTTGTCCAACGTAAAAAATAAGTCTAACTTGCTTACGAAATAGCCAAGTTCAAGAGTACCTTTCCAATTCCTACCATATATCTACTTGAAACAGGTCAATTACTTACTACCATAACTAACTTAAACATAACTTACTTTACATAATTTACTACCTCAGGTTGAATGCTTCAAAATTCGTACCCCAGCGGGTGCGTGTGTACTATTTTACAAATGTGTGGAGAAATGTGTGACCAGGAATCTCTATTGATTTTCGAGAAAACAGCGTGCATGAAAGGTGCACTAGATAAGGATCCGAGGTCGGTATGAGACTGTATTACGTTGGGTTAGAACCAAATGCAAGTGCACGTTTAAGTGCAAGTGTAAGATCACGTGCAAGTGTAAGAGCACGTGTAGGTAAAGTGCAAATGCATGTGTAAATGATGGTCTAAATGTGTGTAACTGCAAGTGCAAGTGCGAATGTAAGTGCAAGTGCCTGTGTATGTAAGTGTAAGTGCACCTGTAGTTCAGTGAAAATATAAGTGCAAGTGTGAATGTAAGTACAAGTGCATGTGTAAGTGCAAGTGCATCACTACAACGACAGAGGCTGTAACGTGGTGTGGTGACGGATGCGGGCGAAAGTAATTGTGATTGGGTGAAGGTCCGAAAACTGCAGAAGAAAGTGAAATCATTGCGAATAACAATGGAATTATGTCAATATCGACGGCGCTTTAAAACTATCATCCTGATTTACAATCTCCTCCATTCAGACAACATTCACGAGGTTCTGCGTGATTCTTTGGACAAAACTAAACTTGTTGGGGAATTTCTGGACTCAATCATGACTCATTGTTTCTAGATCTCCAGGCTCCACGTACAACATCACTCGTTCTACTTAGTCTGGTCATACATTAAGCATAACTTAGCAATACATAAATAGTATTTATTTTATGTTCTCAGTTACAAGAAATAATTTGCAGTGAGGGGAGATACAAAGCTTTGCGAGTAAGAACATACCTATATAATCGGACCGTTACTTGTCCACGCAGCCTGAGCGAAACCCTAATTTGAATTACTTCCACTCCGGCCTGCGGTCAACGCATAAACTTGTGTGAACATAGTAATACCTATCATGAATGTGGTGAAGTGGCCAATAAAATCACATTATTTATAAATTACTATATTTTTTATAAAAAAATTTACTGACAGATAACGCATTGATTGACGAATCTACGATTTTTTTTCAGCTCAATTATTTTGAGTCTTTTTATTCGTTTGTTTTTCTGTCAAATTAACTTAAATTGAACTAAAACGGCTTAAAATTGAGCTAAAAAGAGTGTTAGATTCGTTAATGCATCATCTTTGTCAGTTAAATACAATTTCAAAAAATAATTTATATAAAAATATAGTTTGTAAAAAATGTGATTTTACTAACCACCTGATTATTTTAAAGATTGATATTTTCGCGAGACTATCCGTTGATCCCAAGCCGGAGCCTAAGCCTAAGTAATTGAATGCGGTCTCACTCAGACTCAGGTAGCGTGGACAAGTAACAAACGGTTCGACTATCGATACGATATCAAGCAAAACATGTGTAACACAAGTAACATTGGCCACGCGAATTATGCGAATACATGCGAAAATGATCTCACACAGAGTCACGAAATAGATCTCACACGGGACAAATCCTGTACGAAATTGCTCCCACACGGAATAGGACCCAAACGAAATACAATACATTCCGCACGGAACAGATCCCACACGAAATAGATCCTGCACGGAATAGATCCCACATTGAGCAAGACCCACACGATCAAGGCCACGATCATACAAATGTACTGATTATCATTGACTCAGTTAAAATTTGGCAAATTGTCAAAATACCGGTCTCCAGCCAAGTCAACTAGGGCCTTTATTTGAATTGAGGGAAAACTGACAATGCATGTCTTACAATTATTCTGATTCATTACACAAACATGGCACATTGGCTGTTAGTATGTAATGTAAGTAAGCATGAGCTGTGTGTAGCACACAGACTTTATGATAAGGTGTTACCGTGTTTGGACAGCTGGGAAGCAATGCCGCTCAATCCCAGTATTCGCCTTTACAACTGATAAAAACCTCGGTAAAACGGTAAAACCCTTCAGTCAGGATTGCGGTGGCTGGAATCGGACCAGCGACCTCCCGAATTAGAGTATCGCGTCTTACAGCTGAGCCACCTCAATCGAATGATTCGATGTGATCTGTGCGTAGCCAAGGTCAACGTGAACGTGTCTCGATACCTCCGTCTAGTACCAAGCAAATCCGCTAGGTAAGCGCCACTGGTCAAAACTACGCGGCGTTTGAATTTGGAGTGGTCCCTTGTATGCCGGCTACTTATCAGAAGTCTATGAATGGAAGGCGTCTTCTGTTCAGGGGCACAGAGGAATGAGGGCGGAAGGCGGGGGGAGAGGGGGGGGGGGGTTATCGGTTTAGAGCAAACAAGATAACTTCTCCTAGGAATTGAAATAATTGACATATAGACGGTCAGCTACGCACTTTTGTGGTCTCACTCGGCCGGATCAACCGAGAGTAGGCTCAAAAAATTCGTAATTTTTACCTGAATACAGCAAAGGCAATCCGGAAATCTAAATCGGTAGCTTTTACTTTTTATAGCCAAAAAACGGCAAAAAACGGGAAATTAATTAAGTACAAGACCAATTGAGTGATTGCGCTGGGGAAGGTGGCAAAAAATCCGGTATTTTTTAGAAATAAAGAAAAAATAATGCGAAAATGTAATGTAGCGTTTAGCGTTGAGATCCTAAAAAAAACGGTAAAAAATGGCACAACTTATTAAATAGCCTAACTGACCAGTAATAATGAAAGAGGTAAGCTAATTTAATTTTAAGCATAATGTAAATGAAATAATGTGAAACTCAATATATGTGCCTTTAAACATTACCGGCAGATGGAAAAGGGTACCAAAAAGGCACCGCTGTCTTTTAGATCGCTTGAGTGACTTTCTGGGAGATAGGGCAACAAATGCGATTAATGGCATAGTGCGAACTTCTAAACCATTAACGTTTTTCAGATACTAGAGGGCAAAAAGGGGCAAAATAACCGGGGGGGGGGGGGGGGGGGGGGGTTGGTTATAAGATTATTAGTGTTAGTATTTTTACCAAAATAGAATAAACCTAATTGAAGTTGGAAACGGTCATAAAAGATGTCGCAAAATTGTTGGTATTATTTCAAGTGCTTGAAGAACGGCAAAAAAGTCACATTTAATTAAATGGAAATACTATTTGTAGGAAACAATAATTGGGTAGGAAGTATCATTGCCCATTGGACAAGATTATGAACGCCGTTGGTCAATATTTATGTGAGTTTTATTTACACGAAAACGAAAAAATCCAAATAGGCTAATTGTTTCCAATTATTAAAAAGATCAAATAGAAGGAAAAATAATATATGGACAGGATGTGCATGTTCCATCAAACTCCTTTGGTTTGTGTAGCGTAGTGTGTAAAACACCAATACATTTCTATTCCCTGGCCATGTGTATGTGTAAACTTGTTGAAAAAGTCATTGTAAACCTACGAGTACGAATTGTATCAAATTATGTAGATGTTAGCTCATGATTTTATACATTATTATACAAGTAAATGAAACACCAATGTAAATACAATCAAAACACACATGTGAGATGACGTTAACAACAAATACAAATTTTACCTTATTGTGTCCAACTCCGCTGTAAACATGAAACACATCGGTGACTTTGGAGCCATCCTAGCAACGAAGGACTCAATAAATTCAAAGATGTTCTGAATCAGCCTTGTTGATTCTGATAGTTACCCGCAGGTGTTCGCACTGTCCAAACAATGATTTACATTTTTATATTTAAATATCGATCTTTAGTTGTTATCGCTCACTCGTCAATGGGGCTTGGAGCCTATAGGGTTGGGTCATTCATTCGCTTTAAATTAAAATCCCTCGCTGAAAATCAGTCATGTTACTGAGTGGATGTACTCTAGATATGAAGTTTGTATTCTCTATTTAAACTAGTGCATCCTCTTCACCGTCTTGTTAAATATTTTCCGTGCTTTGAGAATCACTAGAACAGTTCACATATACTCGCATTGGTAACGCAAGAACTATATTTCATTTAAATATATTATATCAAGGAGTAAGGACTTAAATATTATATATGTTTACCTTAGAAATTGAGGTAACTTTCCTCATTGCAGTATAGTTTTCCTCTATTAGTGGTAGCAAGTTCTTGCACCTCTTTGCATTGGTCTTCACAGTAACACAAGTCTGTACATCTAAGCTTTAAATCACTGCACTAACACTTGGCCGTGGAACAGTGTTTGCATTTGCGCTCTTCACTTCATCGCTCAGTTGGCCGGCACGCCGCCGAGCTTCGCCACTATCGCAGCTGCCGCTCACCTAGGCTATGGCGCACACCCTTCTGCGCACGACGCGGGGGATTGGTCGGCGCTGGACAAGTTTGCTGCGCACAAGGGACATGGAGCGTATCCTGATTTCCACTCGTTTGGAAATGGTGCGCATAGATATGCGCGTGAGTCCAGGAGTTGAATAGTATGTTTGTTATCAATGAATGGCGCGGGTTTAGGCCATTAGATACGTTAAGTTTATCCATTTGGAAATATATGTTTAAACAATTTTAGGTTCATAGGGGATACTGTTATAAGAATAGGTTTTTTACTACGTACTACGAATTAAAGGAAGGCAAAAAGAAACAATGAAAAAGATGCTTTACAATGTTATTAATTTTTAAGGTTACCGATGTCAATGTTATATCCAAGGTTATGTTATATAAAAACTAAAAAGTAGATGACTATACTTATTGGTAAAATTAGGCATTTGAATATTTTTACTTTTTAGAATTCATCATACGATTCTGCGGTTGTATTAAATAATAAAGTTGTGATGTTTTATTAATTTCTTCTGTTTTATTATGCTTTAAATATGTCTTATGTTATTAATCTATTTTATTATATTTTTTTTATTTCCTTATCAATAAAACATCGTATTCACAAGTTTTAGGCGAAATATCTCGAATTAATACGTGGCTCTTTTTATTCTCTTTTGGAATAGTTCTTATTTTAATAACAGCGTAAATAAATTGTTTATCAGTATAACAAGAATTAATAATAAACTTTATGACTTATTGGCTTATAATCCTCCTTATCTAAGAATCTTTTCGTGATGAGTATAAATTAAGCATTTCTATTTCACACATACCCTCATTTGTTTAAATTTGTCACAATCCCCATAAAAAATAACCTTGCACTTAGTGTCTAGTGACGAATACAATACGCGTTTGAAATAGTATATTGTCGCCACGTCGATATTGTATTCACTACAATTGGTTAGAAACGATATAATTCAACTCTTTTTGAAAATACTCTTGATTTTTTTAATTAAAATGTTTAAGTCTGTAGTGAACAAACATTGTGTAATTGTTTGGAGTTGAATTACGTCACAGCACAACCAAGTAACATGTACACAAAAACATGACCAAAAAGTCGTAGTGAAAGAAGAAATGCTACCTAAATTTATTTATAACACGAAAGCCAGTAGGTCTAACTAAATGCAAAGTACGAAATAGATGATTTCAATCCAGGCAAACATTAAAAGTAGATATAATGCTTTAAATTACTTTGTCCAAATCTGGATTAAATACAAATGAAAATGCTATACCATAGGGCACTAGCAACACCAAAAGACAACAATGAAACAAATGAATTGAATCGATGGACAAACAACAAGCTGTCAAAAAATAATTTCTTCTGATTTTGGAAAACAAAACAAAAAACAAACAAATACACATACAAAACTTTCACTTAGTCGTTGTCTATCATTAAAAGTTTTAAATGGCGAGCATGTACTATTGCTACACTTGTTTTTATTTCTATGGTTGCAATTTTATTGTTTTGACAGCTGATGGTTTGTCCATCAGTTCAATTCATTTGTTCCATTGTTGTCTTTTGGTGTTGCTAGTGCCCTATAATAATAATATATCTAATTTGGTGGGGGATCACTTTGTGTTCATTATTCATTTTTCAAAATGTGACTTAACACAATGAAATAAAGTCCTCGTGAACATGCACTAAAATAACAGCAAACACGGTGCATAGAGATGACTATATAATGCAAAAAAAAAACACGAAACAAAAAACCGAGAAATTAAATAAATATAACATAAGCGTATATTTGTATGAATTGTTATGTGCAATAAAAATAAACATGAAACACGATATTTTAATTAATATATCAAGAATCAACCCATTATGCAAAATTTCCTTCATCGTTGTCGTCCATCTTCATGATAATCTTCATGGTAATATGTGTCCGTTGTATGTATGTATGTACTAAAGTGGATTATGGAGTCCCTCATCGCATAATGACAACATATCTGTGATCGTCCTTCCTCGCTCTTGTTCATCAGCCCCCCCCCCCCCCTCGTCCCTTCTTGAAATGTGTATTTTGCTGCCATGCTCAAAATCTTACTATGCTGTAAGGATAATTAGTGAGAGTGCAAGACTAAGCACTGATAACGGATTCCGTATTTGTGGTAAAGTTGTCCAACGTAAAAAATAAGTCTAACTTGCTTACGAAATAGCCAAGTTCAAGAGTACCTTTCCAATTCCTACCATATATCTACTTGAAACAGGTCAATTACTTACTACCATAACTAACTTAAACATAACTTACTTTACATAATTTACTACCTCAGGTTGAATGCTTCAAAATTCGTACCCCAGCGGGTGCGTGTGTACTATTTTACAAATGTGTGGAGAAATGTGTGACCAGGAATCTCTATTGATTTTCGAGAAAACAGCGTGCATGAAAGGTGCACTAGATAAGGATCCGAGGTCGGTATGAGACTGTATTACGTTGGGTTAGAACCAAATGCAAGTGCACGTTTAAGTGCAAGTGTAAGATCACGTGCAAGTGTAAGAGCACGTGTAGGTAAAGTGCAAATGCATGTGTAAATGATGGTCTAAATGTGTGTAACTGCAAGTGCAAGTGCGAATGTAAGTGCAAGTGCCTGTGTATGTAAGTGTAAGTGCACCTGTAGTTCAGTGAAAATATAAGTGCAAGTGTGAATGTAAGTACAAGTGCATGTGTAAGTGCAAGTGCATCACTACAACGACAGAGGCTGTAACGTGGTGTGGTGACGGATGCGGGCGAAAGTAATTGTGATTGGGTGAAGGTCCGAAAACTGCAGAAGAAAGTGAAATCATTGCGAATAACAATGGAATTATGTCAATATCGACGGCGCTTTAAAACTATCATCCTGATTTACAATCTCCTCCATTCAGACAACATTCACGAGGTTCTGCGTGATTCTTTGGACAAAACTAAACTTGTTGGGGAATTTCTGGACTCAATCATGACTCATTGTTTCTAGATCTCCAGGCTCCACGTACAACATCACTCGTTCTACTTAGTCTGGTCATACATTAAGCATAACTTAGCAATACATAAATAGTATTTATTTTATGTTCTCAGTTACAAGAAATAATTTGCAGTGAGGGGAGATACAAAGCTTTGCGAGTAAGAACATACCTATATAATCGGACCGTTACTTGTCCACGCAGCCTGAGCGAAACCCTAATTTGAATTACTTCCACTCCGGCCTGCGGTCAACGCATAAACTTGTGTGAACATAGTAATACCTATCATGAATGTGGTGAAGTGGCCAATAAAATCACATTATTTATAAATTACTATATTTTTTATAAAAAAATTTACTGACAGATAACGCATTGATTGACGAATCTACGATTTTTTTTCAGCTCAATTATTTTGAGTCTTTTTATTCGTTTGTTTTTCTGTCAAATTAACTTAAATTGAACTAAAACGGCTTAAAATTGAGCTAAAAAGAGTGTTAGATTCGTTAATGCATCATCTTTGTCAGTTAAATACAATTTCAAAAAATAATTTATATAAAAATATAGTTTGTAAAAAATGTGATTTTACTAACCACCTGATTATTTTAAAGATTGATATTTTCGCGAGACTATCCGTTGATCCCAAGCCGGAGCCTAAGCCTAAGTAATTGAATGCGGTCTCACTCAGACTCAGGTAGCGTGGACAAGTAACAAACGGTTCGACTATCGATACGATATCAAGCAAAACATGTGTAACACAAGTAACATTGGCCACGCGAATTATGCGAATACATGCGAAAATGATCTCACACAGAGTCACGAAATAGATCTCACACGGGACAAATCCTGTACGGAATTGCTCCCACACGGAATAGGACCCAAACGAAATACAATACATTCCGCACGGAACAGATCCCACACGAAATAGATCCTGCACGGAATAGATCCCACATTGAGCAAGACCCACACGATCAAGGCCACGATCATACAAATGTACTGATTATCATTGACTCAGTTAAAATTTGGCAAATTGTCAAAATACCGGTCTCCAGCCAAGTCAACTAGGGCCTTTATTTGAATTGAGGGAAAACTGACAATGCATGTCTTACAATTATTCTGATTCATTACACAAACATGGCACATTGGCTGTTAGTATGTAATGTAAGTAAGCATGAGCTGTGTGTAGCACACAGACTTTATGATAAGGTGTTACCGTGTTTGGACAGCTGGGAAGCAATGCCGCTCAATCCCAGTATTCGCCTTTACAACTGATAAAAACCTCGGTAAAACGGTAAAACCCTTCAGTCAGGATTGCGGTGGCTGGAATCGGACCAGCGACCTCCCGAATTAGAGTATCGCGTCTTACAGCTGAGCCACCTCAATCGAATGATTCGATGTGATCTGTGCGTAGCCAAGGTCAACGTGAACGTGTCTCGATACCTCCGTCTAGTACCAAGCAAATCCGCTAGGTAAGCGCCACTGGTCAAAACTACGCGGCGTTTGAATTTGGAGTGGTCCCTTGTATGCCGGCTACTTATCAGAAGTCTATGAATGGAAGGCGTCTTCTGTTCAGGGGCACAGAGGAATGAGGGCGGAAGGCGGGGGGAGAGGGGGGGGGGGGTTATCGGTTTAGAGCAAACAAGATAACTTCTCCTAGGAATTGAAATAATTGACATATAGACGGTCAGCTACGCACTTTTGTGGTCTCACTCGGCCGGATCAACCGAGAGTAGGCTCAAAAAATTCGTAATTTTTACCTGAATACAGCAAAGGCAATCCGGAAATCTAAATCGGTAGCTTTTACTTTTTATAGCCAAAAAACGGCAAAAAACGGGAAATTAATTAAGTACAAGACCAATTGAGTGATTGCGCTGGGGAAGGTGGCAAAAAATCCGGTATTTTTTAGAAATAAAGAAAAAATAATGCGAAAATGTAATGTAGCGTTTAGCGTTGAGATCCTAAAAAAAACGGTAAAAAATGGCACAACTTATTAAATAGCCTAACTGACCAGTAATAATGAAAGAGGTAAGCTAATTTAATTTTAAGCATAATGTAAATGAAATAATGTGAAACTCAATATATGTGCCTTAAACATTACCGGCAGATGGAAAAGGGTACCAAAAAGGCACCGCTGTCTTTTAGATCGCTTGAGTGACTTTCTGGGAGATAGGGCAACAAATGCGATTAATGGCATAGTGCGAACTTCTAAACCATTAACGTTTTTCAGATACTAGAGGGCAAAAAGGGGCAAAATAACCGGGGGGGTGGGGGGGGGGGGGGGGGGGTGGTTGTTATAAGATTATTAGTGTTAGTATTTTTACCAAAATAGAATAAACCTAATTGAAGTTGGAAACGGTCATAAAAG
>CAMDTW010000550.1:0-64244 GCA_945910005.1 Isoperla grammatica
CAAAACCTTCGTTGACAACTTGATTTACAGAAGTTTAGAACAACGTAGTATTGATATTATTTTGTGAAAAAGTTCTTTTCACAGAACGGGAAATAATAAAAAGTGAAGTTGTTGCCACTTGACAGGTATATAAAGCTGTATCCTTATGTATTTTAAAATGCATGTTCCAGAGATTTGTCGATGTTCTAGATTTTCTCTGACGGGGATTATTTTTAAATTGTTCATTAACATCATAATGCCAAAAGGGGAAATTGAATACGGATTAAAAAAAGAACAATGTAACTTAATCCACCGTCTTTCAAAAAATGATTTGGTAAATTGTTTCACCATTATATCCAAACGGCGTAACGGACATTTACCAAAATTTTCGATTCTCATCCGCTTCGTGTATAAGCGGCTTATTGGCTCTGGTGCCCTTCATGTGGTATAGAAAATGAAAATACACTTTTAATAATAGTAGCGAGCCAATCCAGCGCATCAATAAAAAGTTATTTTATACACGATTTACCTCGAAACACTGATTAAAAATTTCAAATAAATACCCGCGCCCGGTCGGGGCAAGTGTGGTGTGTGGGTTGGCGACGTGGAGATGGGGTAGGGGAGTTTCGTGCTAGGACCAAAACGTGGTGGCAACAATGATACTAATACATCCGGCACATCACGTACCGGGGTTATCGATATACTAAATCGATTCGGAATCTAGATTAAAAATTATCAATCGTGGCAGAAAATTACGGTACAGTACACTTTTGGTTCTTAACTAAAAATTGATGCAGTGGGTGCAAAGCTAATACAACGATTTGTTTCTTATATCACGGCACTTGAGCCCCAAAAATAATGAAAGAATAAGAAAGCGAGTAGTTTATACAGATTTGAAAGCGATTTTTAAATCTCATATAATAAAAAAACGAATGTAGGCTATAATATTATGGAATACGGTTTTTATGGTAAGCCACTAAAGGGATAAGCATGACAGAAAGTAAAAACCGATCGCCCTGAGAATCGAACCCAGGTATCGGTAACTGTGACCATTGAACTACAGACAGACTAAGCTACAGAGAAGTGGGAGACCTGAGTTCGATTCCTAGCGGTGTCACTTTCTTCTCGTCTTATAAGTTATATAACATATATTGCATATATAGTAGATTTAAAATTTGATGATTCCTTCCATAACTAGAATAAAAAATACGGTATTTGTAAAGATGACGATTCGATTTAAAGAAGGTGTAATTTATTTTTGGGGTGTAATAAAAAAATACAAATAAATGAAATGTTTTAAATTTAATAAATAAAAAAAAAACAAAGTTCGTCATCTTTACAAATACCAAAAATACCAAAATAAGATCCAGTACTCTATTGGTTTCTTCCGTTAGGTACCCCAAATTTGTTTCATGTAAGACAACGCGATGCTCGGCGCTACAAAGTTTCATGACGGACAAACCTCGAAACAAGACCGATTGTGCAACATACAAGAGATGTGAATGAATGTTACTGTTTACCAACTCTCTCACAGAGGACACCGGCTTCAATGGAGGGCGCCCATGGTCTGACCAACTGTAGGCAAGGACGCAACGTCTACTGGGTCAAGTGCACGTGCATTTAATGTCACTGTCGACCTTTGATTAGAGTTCGATTATATCGTTGGTTATCGAAACTAAATCGAGCACGGCCCAAATACGAGGTAATGTGTTGAGTGGTTTCATTATTCGCAAAGTTTTATTTGACAATACAGACAGGGTTTACGACATAGCATGAAAAATGTTTTTGTTCGCATCTGTAAAATGATATTGAATCTCAAAATTCTAGAAGGACACGGGTTTAGATATTTATAACAAGATCGAAAATTAACATTCTCGAAAAAGGATGCACAATATATTTCTCTTTGATCAAATTTGACACTTTCGTATATTATTGAAATCGTTAATTTTATCCAAACACCATTAATTTGCATCCCCTCTCTTTAGAATACCTACAAATCAAGATATATATATATAGTCCGGCATGGTTACAACATTTTGAAACTGAATGTCATATGAAAGATACGAACGCATAAAAATATAATTTCAACAGTTTTCAAACGCTAGTAATACTTATTTTCAAATTTAATTCAATAACTTTATCTTGCGAAAAAAAGTGAAAACACATTGTCGAGTAACGGTGATTGAGATATCTTAAAAAAATTCTTATATACCAAAAATAAATAAAAACGAATAACCAGACAAACTAGTGATTGTTCTATTTGAATACGATTACGAAACAAATAGACCATTTCAAAAACTATCTAGGACCCTTTATATGAGTATCATCACAGTCTTCTAAATCTTCAATGACAACAATACACAACAATTTAAGATCAGTTTTCAAATGTTATGTCAAGGTTCATTGATGCATACAAGATCATCTACTAACCATGATTTTATATTTGTAATTGTTGTGTATTGTCGCACATAAAGATTTAGAGGACCGTGATGATAATCATACAAAGGGTCCTAGATAGTTTTTGAAATGGTCTCAGTCAAATGTTTATTACCGCAGAAACATCGAGTAACCTAAAAAGAACAAAGCCACAAACGTAAATGGAACAAAAGCAGCTTAACTGCTGGAAACACTTCTAGATATCTGGACGTACGAAAGCTGTAAAAGACAACGACTAAACGTACGAAGTAAGGGGATTATCGATTGAATCACTGCAGTTCGGTTGCAGGCTCGTCGAACACACGAGCATCCCCCCCCCCCCGGCATGGTGTGCACACATGGGGGAAGTAGAGTTTCATCGGTTTCTTCTACGCGATGACCCCCCCCCTCCCCCTCCCCCCCAACTAATTCTCCTTCAGTGAGCCACACAGCTCCACGTGCTGACAATGGTGAATTCATCTCAGCCCCCCCCCCTCAATTCTTTTCTAGTTTCCTCTTCTCGAAGACGTAGCAGACTGTTCGGTTTTATTAAACATTCGCTGCGTATACGAAATTACAAAATAATTGAACGATTTTCATATTACATAAGAGACGGTCGTCTTTGCTCGTGATCAAAGGAAGCTCAACGGAAAGACTGTCAGTGAGATGAGGTATAGTGAGTGGCCATTGTTGTGAGTATTTCACTCGTTTGATTTGAATATTTGTTGTATAGGATGTATGTCCATGTCTACCTTGCGGAACGCTCCATTTCGGCCTGTTAAAACTTAAAATAGCTCTTAAATGGTTATAAATCGTCCCAAAAGAAAATCAAAATCTTATGAATGTTTTTTTTTATTCCAATAGATATTTCCGTCTTTCAGCTGGTGTGAAAGGTGTTCAACAACATCACATTATAAAAGTTAATTAATTAAGAACATCTGAAAAACGGAAATATGTATTGGAACAAAGAACATTCATAAGAAAGAGCACTAGGCTTAAATTCTCTACAGGATTACACATTTTGATTTAGTTTGGAACAATTTTAACACATTTAAAGCAATTTTAAAAGATCAAAATCGGTAGTTCCGCAAGCGAAGGCATATACACCCTTAACGACGTACTCGACAACTATGATCATAGTTATGACGTCGGGGGGTATTTGGAGGAAAGGGACAAGTAGAACGTAAAGGGGAGGAAAAGGGTAAGAGGAGGACGTGGACTGCATTTCGTCTGGCTTCTCCACCTCGACCTGTCCGGCTAGAGTGGCCCTACCAGAAGCATACGCTTACGCCGGCATAGCTCTCGGGATCACCAAAACACACAAACCTGCCCACCACGGTAAATAAGGTAGCCGTTCCTGGGCCGCTATTTTACTCCTTCATCTAAAATGTCAAAATGTAATGGTACATAATTATCATAAGTTGTTGTTTAACGACGTACTCGACCGCTAGGCTAGGTCATATGACGTCGGCTGTATAAGATTCACCACACGTCGTTGGGGTCGGCATAAGGAGAACAAATACATTTGGTTGGGTTGGCGCTTAGGTCGCAAAGAGCAGAGGTATGAATGAGAATGAGAAGAAACAACGGAAAAAGTAAGCAAGACTAGGACGAATGAGAAAAGGGATGATGGAAGAGATACATGAGAGCCCTCTTTGCGGGCACCGATCACCACAAGGAACAAACCATCAAGTTCCAACCCTATAAGGACCGCTATAAGGACAATGTCTGAACTCGGGAGGCCCATCATGGTCCATCATCCCAGTACGTAAGTTGGACTCAAAACTAACATAGCGCTGCTAAGCAACCTCCTTTCAGCGCCATTGAGGAAAAATAAAAATGAAACAACAATGAAAATTTTACAGCTAAAACACTCCTAATAGAAGTTTATTTTCTTGCCACTAGAATGTATCTAGTCTATTTGAGTGCTCTGCAAACTTGCGCCCAAGTTACAGAATAGGCCGCGCAACTTTACAACCGGCTACAACCGTCTAAAACTGTTCTGGAATGAGGGCCCCCATATGATTTAGTTGTCGGGTACGTCGGTAAATCACATTTTAAATTAAACGATGTTAAAATTATGTTATGTTATTAAGGGCCGCTCTTACAATCTCCTAATAGGAAAGCTATTTGTAGCAAATAAGCTATTTGGAGGATTTCATGAGTTTTGATTGGTCGTTGCCATGGAGACAACAAGCTATTCGACGAATAAGTAGTTATTGGGACATTGTAAGACTGGACATTAATATTGTTAGGTCCAGTCTCACAATGTCCCAATAACTACTTATTCATCGAATAGCTTGTTGTCTCCATGGCAACGACCATCAAAACTCCTGAAATCCTCCAAATAGCTTAATTGCTTCAAATAACTTTCTAATTAGGAGATTGAAAGACCGGATATTATGATTATTTTTCTTATTGTTTTTTTAAATTGTTATTGTTTATGTTGTTAATTATTATATTATTAAATTAAATTATGTTAAACTAACATGTTTTAAATCAGCGTTTGAACAAAGTATTCCCGGTGATGTCAACGCGTTGCGTTACACAAGGGCAAGGCAGGCACACCTAAACAAACAGCCGGGCGTGAGAGTACGCCCGATGTGCTCCGAAGAGGAAGTGTGGCTCGTAACATCACAGGAGCACAACGTGATGTGTGTGCTGTGCTTGTGTCAAGGTGAGCGGGTCTATAGTGTGGGGGCTACTGTCGGCTAGAGTAGCGCAACTACTTGTGCAAACATTACGACGTGTGTGTGGTGGCTACTGCACCCATACAATACCATACACGGCACACTGGATCATACATGCCTCAGATTGGCCCCGATAGACCATTTCAAAAACTATCTAGGACCCTTTGTATGAGTATCATCACGGTCTTCTAATGGTACGTTTACAGCTACGCGTTGCGAGCGAAGCGAGGGCGCGAGCTCCAATCAGCGGCCGAGTTTCATGCAAAGAAGTTAATAGTTTCACGCAAACTCGGCCACTGATTGGAGCTTGCGCCTTCGCTTCGCTCGCAACGCGTAGCTGTAAATCGACTATAAAAGCCTTCAAGAACAATAATACACAATTATAAATCAGTTTTCAAATGTTATATCAAGGTTCATTGATGCACACAAGATCATCATCCACTAACCTTGATTTTATGTTTTTAATTGTTGCTAATAAAGATTTAGAGGATCGTGATGATAATCATACAAAGGGTCTTAGATAGTTTTTTAAATAGTCTATTCCTGTACATAAGGGCCCAGATTCACAAAGGTGCCCAAGTGCTAAGACATCCAAGTTTAGGCAAATCTTAGGTCCAGTCTTACAATGCCCTAATAACTACTTATTCGTCGAATAGCTTGTTTTCTCCATGGCAACCACCAATCAAAGCCCTTGAAATCCTCCAAATAGCTTAGTTGCTACAAATAACTTTCTTATTAGGAGATTGTAAGACCGGCCCTTAATATAATATTTGTTGAAACATACCTACAAACCGAGATACCTAAATTGGAGCTAAAGAAAGTTGGTGAATTCGGTCGGACCTTTGGCTATTTGAATGGTTGGGAAGGAATGCTCGACGACTTACATATTCACGATTGGGACTGAGGAGTAGCCTTCAGTCAGGATTGCCGGTGAACTGGTGTCAAATCAGTGACCTTCCTAATACGAGTCACACGTGTTACCGCTGAGCCACCTCTAAGGCAAAGGGAAATAGATACCAAGTAAAGACCAACTAGTGACAAGATGTCCATCATTTCATACAAGGTGATGCTTCACCCATACAGATATAAGTGTGCAGACCTTCAGTAGCCCCCCCACCCCCCACTCCTCAGTACACCACAGACTTGGAACAATGGATACTTACGCCAGATAAGATCGGTTGAGTGTGAGTGTGAGTGCGCATACGTGAATGTCGCTCCAAAACAACACAGACGATCGAGCCATGAACCGAATGCAAAACGGTTCAAGCAGAGAAGCGCTGTTCGCAAAGAAATTAGTTTGGGTAGTACATTTTCCCCCAAAGAACCTATAAGAAAGATATTACGGGTTTCGCAGTACTTTGAGGTGCAGTAAACATTGGATTTTGTTTAGTTTGTAATGTAAATTGTGAGTTATTTCGTCAGTGGGAAACGGTCGAAAGTATGTGGTTGATGAAGGTAGATGCCATTTGCATGAACAAAAAATAAAAAACTAGGGGTAGGATAATATAAAGCCCACCGGTGGGTGAAGAGAAAGCACATTATAGAAGACTGTGTAAGGCTGTACGACTGTTTTCTAATGGTGTATCCAACTTGTGTGTCGTAGAACGCAGCTTCGTTCTGATTGGTTCGTTGGGTTTGCGTTTGTAACATCCGGTCGGGAATCCCCCATAAGAAGCGATTTCCACAACACCCACCAGCAAACAATCGAGCTTCGAGAATTGAATATCGAGACTAAACTACAATTCAATTCAATTCAATTCAATTCAAAATCCACCATTGAGTGAACTCTTTTCAAAACGTGGTGGAATTCTCGCATCTCACTATATAGTTCAACATTTGGCCACAAGTCGCGCTGTGGTTCATGGAAACTTGAGTCAAATCGATCTCCGGCCTCGGAATCCGGAAATTAAGTTGGCTGTGGGTTTTGTTGTGTCGCCTCTAACCCTTCTAGCGTGTCATGCACGTTCGGAGACAGTTTCAGTCGACAGTATCTATAATAGATAGATCTTGTCTTTATGTACACAGCAGAAACACGATTGAAATATTGAAATATACAAATATTTTCTATCCATAGAGGAATACGATTTGAATGTTTTCATATCATGCTCGTTTTTGTATGTCTGCAAA
This sequence comes from Isoperla grammatica, assembly GCA_945910005.1. Taxonomy (NCBI): domain Eukaryota; kingdom Metazoa; phylum Arthropoda; class Insecta; order Plecoptera; family Perlodidae; genus Isoperla; species Isoperla grammatica. The sequence continues at coordinate 7,212 of CAMDTW010000550.1, forward strand.
TACTTTTGCCATCGCAGTCGTGTTTAAATTTATCATTCGTCAAAATTCACGTAACGAACATGTCGTTTTCGATAGCTAGATTTTCCATGTTCAAATCTACGACACTAAATAGGGACTGTATACATTCATGGTGGCAACAAAATTTACTAAAAAACACAGGTGGGTGATGTTTAACTGTCAACTGTTGAATGTTGTTGAAGCTAACAAAAATGGTGCCGACAATTTCTCTAGACAGTTTTAGTGGCGTCCTCAATTATTACCTATTCTATGATAGTATTTTACATTTGTGCGTATCCCTTTTTAGATTATCTGTTGAATCTTTTATAGAATATATAACTTATTAAGTTGTGTTGCACACTGTAATATATACACAAATGTTAAGAATATCTACACAGTATCTACTAGAAAAAAATCACGTTTTTTATACACTGTATACACAAGTAAAGTGAATGGACGAGTACTTCGCAATTAGTAGAAGTTAACGTATACTTTACGTAAGTCTGAATTCTGAACAGACGCACAGCTTGTACTTGATAAGTGTTTAGTAATTGACGCTAACTTCATAGTTAATTCAAAGCAAACGAAGGGAAGTGGTAATTTTACTAACCTCTTTATGTTAGTTCATGGACGCTAACTGGCGCCATTATTTCTTGTTCGTGAGAGTATATATAGAGTGATGCATAACTTATGATGATGCGTGTAGTGGCCATATTCAGTGACAAAACTGACATGTTTGTTCACACACTTTGCTAAGGGTTAAGGCTAGAAGTTGAACTATGGAAATGTGAACTATTGCGATCACATGAATTTTCAGATAGTGACAAAGATAACCACTAGCGCTGGCTAAGAAAAGATAACTAGCTTTAGCCAGTTTCTAGTCTATCCAATCAGAAAAAGACGATATTCAGAATTGATGAGACCGTATGACAGATAGAGTGCGCTGTGAGCGATGACGTTCAGTTTGCCTATTTATTTAGCTTAACTTCAGTTAAGTGCTCCAAATGTTACATTTCTAACACATTATTTACAGTAATTTTGATTTTAGACATATTTAAGCACTTAAAACTTAATTATTATTAAGTTTTAAGTAACTAAAATAACAATCAGCTGAAGAATCCAAAAAACAAGTGAAACCTGGTACAATGGTTGATGGAATAACACAGTCTACCACACTCTTCGCCCGCGGGTAAGGTTAAGCCGTCCCACAGCCATCTGTATTTCCACGGAATCATAATTGTATGCGTCAAATGAGGGGCATACTGACATTTGTGTGAACAGGAACGCTCACAGCGCTGCTGTCATACGGTCTCCCATAGAGGGTCGTGATTACTTCTATCTAACGGTCCTCGATAGATCAATGACAACAATGCTCAACAATAACAACTAGTTTTCAAATGTTATCTCAAGGTGCATTTGAAATTGTTGTACATTGTTATCATTGACGTTCGTAATTAATTCCACCTAAGGGTTCTAGATCGATTTTGAAAATCATCTATAGCACAACACTCAATTCCAAAAATAGCCATGTTGCCGTGTTTTGTTTCGGACAAACATTGAATGTGCACCAATCAAAGAAAGATACAACAATGCAGTTGCCTAGCAACACGTTGTTTGTCCGCCTGTGATGTCACAACCTCCTCATTTGAGTCTTGTGCTATTTTGAGAAGCAATCAGATGGCAGCTACTATATTGTAGTTGTATTCATTAGTTCTTTAAATTACTTTATGTGAACCGAGACGGCTTAGTCGTTAGCTCTTACAGTCACTATATAGTTGTTATCCTTAGCTCATTTATGTGAACCACACTTTACTTACGATTGCCAATTCATTGTTGTAATGTTTCAAACGGCGTTAGATTAGATTTCTTCAACTGTTCCCCGACAATGGTTTCCTACTACTGGAAAGCAAGATAAAAAAATTCTCTTCCACTCTTTTCGTGGTTTACAAAGGCACACACATAATCATTTCCGTGAAATATAGAGAACTCAAAAAACATAGATAGCGCTGCTAAGCAACCTCCTTTCAACGCTACTGTTAAATAATAGCAATAAAAAATCCGTGAAATATAGAGGACTCAAAACTAACATAGATAGCGCTGCAAAGCAGCCCCCTTTGAACGCTGATTTATAACAATAAAACAACAATGAAAATTGACAGCTAAACCACTTCTCTAAGTTTATTTTCTTGCCGCCAGAATGCATCTAGTCTATTTGAGTGCTCTTTTCGACATTAAAATCATACACCAGCGGAAGGGTTTCCACTACCGCTAGAAACACAACAACAACAACAAAATCATACACAAAGGGCGCTGGCATCATGACTCCATTTGCTGGTTCTTGTTTCTACCGCATGAGTGTGTATTGCAACTTTTAACCTCGAATAACAGGCAGATATGCGTGTAGAACAATGATATTCAACAGCTATAGTAGGCCTACTATAGCTGTTGAATATCATTGGTGTAGAAGCTCTCATATTTAGTAGCATTGTATGACCGGCCAACTTTAGAGGACTCAAAACTAACATAGATAGCGCTGCTAAGCAACCTCCTTTCAGCGCCATTGATGAATAGTAACAATAAAACAACAATGAAAATTGACAGCTAAACCACTTCTCTAAGTTTATTTTCTTGCTACCAGAATGCATCTAGTCTATTTTGAGTGTTCTATGGGGAGGCGTGCAGTGCTTTGAGCGTTCCGGCTACCAACCACTGCCTGCTAGAATTCACTAAAAACCCCTCGAGGAGGCAGTGCACTCATTATTAATAGAAAAATATACATACATTCCAAAGAAGTCAAATAATTTTTCATTGACTTTGAAATTATTATTGCTGAAAGTTTAGTGTATCCAATATTCAGTGACTGTTGGCCGGATCGCTCGCAACGCACTCTATGCACTTGCTACGCCTCCCCAAAACAGGGAGATATGCGTGAAGCTCTCATATTTAGTAGCATTGTATGACCGGCCAACTTGACTGTAGCGCATGCACTCAGTTTTCATCTCGTCCAGTAGGCCGTGACACACTGACTATACAAGCCGAGTGGTTGGTTGGTAAAACACAAAGAAGTTGTAAAGAAAAGAAAGTATATCAATAATAACTTTTCCGTTCCAACAACTTTGTGTGGGTACGAGACATACTTTCCATTTACCGCCCGGCAAGTTTATCTCTTTTCCGACTTTAACGGCGGCGCTTTTCGCGAGTTTTCCTCTCGGAGAGGGTGCGAGCGACCTGAGTAGAGGAAGTTTTTCCGAGGTGTTTGTCGAGCAATTATTCCAAAACGGTTAACGGAGAAAGGCTATTGTGCTAAAAAAAAAAAAAAAAAAAAAACTGCTCAAGATCAAACGCTATTCAAAATTTAAAAAGGGGTGAATTATCGTTAAGATTTGAAGACATGATGAAATAGATTGAAAGCAAGAGTGTTGGTATCTCTACGTCAAAAACCGCAGAAAATTCTAATTTTTTAATTACATCTCAAGATTGCAACGCATAATCGAAAATCTGAGTCAACAGCGCACTGTGTTTTGGTAAGCCCTACAGACTGAATGAAATATTATAACCATAAGCATACTTATTTTGACTGTTAAATCTATAATTATTAGTAATAAAATTAATTAGAAATAAAAGCCATCACATTTAGAGCATTCAGTATGTAGGGCTTACCAAACCACAGTGCGCTGTTGATTCAGATTTTCGATTTAGAAGTCGATTCTTGTGCCATAATTTTAAAATGAATATTTTGTGGGTTTTTGACGTAGAGGTACCCGTCGCTCTTAACGTCGGAGTTTAGTTTATCTAAAATGTGAACACTGCACTGATTGCAGTTTAAATTTATCACGCCTGTCTTCTCAAGGAATATTAATTACACGGATGCTCAAGACTTTGTACTTATATCAAGTGCAAGTGACTCGCCCAAAACAAGTACTCTTGTACGGTAACTAGTTCCAACGTCTCATACCTTATCTACGGCCCCTTTCACGCACACTGCTTCAACGATACTCAACAGATTCCTGGGCTTACTTTCACGCATTCTTTAAAACGGTCTTCCGCTTCGCAGAGTACACACGCCGCATTAGTCAAGTCTGTTGTGTTTTGAGTTTCCAGGTAACCAATATAATATGGTGGTAGGGAACTAGAACATTTACTTGCTACTATTTGATTAAACAACTGCTTATTTATTTTTGCGGGAACTCTACCTGAACCTCACTAAATGTTCATTGATTGCAAACACCCGTGATTCAAGATCTGAATACTTCAAATCTACCTCGCAATCATTTCGAGCAATGATTTCCCCATAATTATTTCCAAACCAAAACCTCAACATCCACCAATTTAAAGACTAATGAAAGAATTCCAAACATCTCCTTCGAAATATCTCTCACTCCTTTTCCAGCGTCACCCATTCCATTGACAGCCATTCCCCGCGGGATTTCAAAGCCCTAATTTGCATGAGTTTGAATTCAAGCATTATTACCTACTCTAGTAATCCAAAGAATCTCTTCGTTCCAAAGAAGGCATAGAAAAAGAGAAAAAATAAAACATTTTCTACCTCGCAATATCAGAGGGCTTTGTACGAAGATTGAAGACACCGTGGGGGGGATGGGGGGGGGGGGGGGGGGGTAGATACAAATCGTGTCTTTTGTACGCACGGAAAAACCTCAGTATTTCCATATTCTCTAGGGGGGTAGATATTTCTACGGAGCTCAATTGGGCGACCGTGGCGCGATCTGTATTAATTCACTGGCGGCTCCTTCCTCAACTACATTATGTGAACACACACACACACACACACACACACACACTGCTCGGCATTTAATGAACTAGATTTATTCGGTAGGTCGTCTCTTTTATGAAGGCAGTGTGCTTGAGTGTACCTAGTGCGTAATTACGTTATAGATAGATAGAGAGCGAACGATAGATTTACGTTAACAAGCTCAGCTCGCTATTTTTGGTGGAGTGATTTGAAACAAAATAATTGGATAAGAAAAATGTTCAAATTTAAGGAAATTGTCAGTAACTTTTGATCAGATTTTTCCCTTACATAAAAAAAAAAAAAAAACAGGTTAATTAGCCTACACATAAGTTTTATCAAATATATTTCTTTCGAAGCAATACAATGTTGAATGCTTGAATTAATACTCAAGAGGGTGAAAGTATAGAAAGTCAGCGGAACTCCGCTCAACAACTTAGCAGTCGTACGTCTGAGGAAGGCAGCAAAACAGCCGTCGAAATATTTATATTGTACTGATGTTATGCCGAATCTTTGAACTACGTAAGTCTTTCAGTTATTTTATAAATTTTATAAACATAACCTTGTCTAACCTTTTACCACTTATGAAGAAGGCCAAATTATCCAAATCAATAAACATAATTTCATAAAAAATATAAGTGTACCATTTTAAAATAACTACATTATTTTTCACGTTTTCAAAATACGAAAAAAGCATTCAACAGGTATTTTTGCATAATAATACGTCAGTACTTGTAATTAAATTGTCATAGCTTAACGACTGAACAAGTAAAGACACGTTTTGACAATATTTGTGTAGACATGCTATACAAATCATCACCGTACAGTAACCCTTTATACCATGGGTGAAACTTCATCAATGTATTGACTAACGTTTTCACTTCCTTCTCCATGCCCAGTCTTGCACGAGCCAGGGAAGCCCTGTTGCATATACATAATTCAGTATCCTTCGATTCAGCAAAGAGATTACAGAATATTTAACCAAGATGCAAAAAAAAATTCGTCGTTTTGTTCTTTGCGATTTAGGTCAGAGTTTTCTTCTGTTTCGCGTATTCAATGTATTATTTAGTAGACGACAACGTCGCAAACTGATGAATAAATAATTGGGGACTCCGACCGACCGTTTGGGAAGATATTTCCAGTGATATTATTTTCGGTTTTTAGTACACTTTGCAATAACGTCAAGGTAACTTTCTTTGTTAACAGGGAATGACACTTCTACGTCAAAAACCGCACAAAATCCTCATTTTTAAATTATATCTCAAGAATGGACTTTGAAATCGAAAATCTGAATCAACAGCGCACTGTGGTTTGGTAAACCCAACACACTGAATGCTCTAAATTGTGTGCTACATTATAATAAGTATGGTTTTTACTTTTTATTTATAATTAATTTTATTACTAATTACCGATTAAATAATCAAAATAACTACGCTAATGGTTATAATATTTCATTCAGTCGGTAGGGCTTACCAAAACACAGTGCGCTGTTGACTCAGATTTTCGATTTTGTGTTGCAAATCTTGCAACCAATTAATCGCAAAAGTAAATCATGCTCAATTAATTAACGGCATTTTGTCAACATCTTGAGAACGTTTCAAAATATTTAACAAGTGTTCCCTTAGCGGAATTTAGGTTTGTATATTTTCCAAACGATAAATTTAAAAAGTCTCATAATTATAGTATTTATAATTGTTAAGATTTTCATTTCTACAATCGATTCAATCAATTATAATTAATTACTTATTGAAACAACAATAGTAACAATTACAATTTATCTTTACCATTTTAAATCCATTGTTTAGCTTATACATATGAATCACTTATTCAATGTGGTTCAGTATTGCGACTACCCACTACTACACATATTGAATCCGTGGTTCTTTCCCACAGCCACAGTTGAACCAACACACACACTAATACACTTGTAAGAAACATAAAGTGACTCTCGGTATGTCTCCATCTTTGTGTGCCGGGTTTTCCGATACATTCTTCTAGCCATGCAGAGACACAAATAAAACACAACTGTGGAGTCTGAACAAGTGCATGCCCTACCGTAGCATTTCTCGTCTTTTGCGAGAGAGAGCTCCATTCTACTCTAAACCCTGTCCGACCCTATCTTGACAAATATTAGCCCCTTTGTAAGACCCTTGGACAAGAGACAGTTGAAGAAATACAGTATTCCACGTTCCACCACAGTTACGATATTATAGCCTCAACGTAAAGCCCCATTTAGACAGTTCAATGTTCCGTCCAATGCTCCTTGAAATCAAGGACAACAAAGCATCAAAATAAATAAAATAAATAAAATAAATTTACACTTAGAGTCTACCCACTCAGTAACTAAACTGATTTGCAGTGGGGGACTTTAATTTAAAGTGACTAAACCAACCCTGTAGGCTTCGAACACCATCGACAAGTGAGCGATAACCAATCAAAGATCGATATTTCAAATACGAAACATATGAACTAGTGATTGGACAGTGCGAACACCTGCGGACAAATGCCAGAATCAACAAGGCCGATTCAGAACAACTTTGAATTTATTGAGTGCTTCGTTGCTGGGACGGCTCCAAAGTCACCGTTTATTTATTCCTAAGCCAAGAAGTAATGGAATTGAATCCACATTAGAAGTTAAAAAACTTCTGCCTGAATACATAGACAATAAAACACAATAATACTCTACTTTATGTGACGCTTTTTTGTACTTGAATTCAAGGAACATTGAGCGGAACATTGAACCGTCTAAATTGGGCTTAAGTATTCTCGCATATTGTCCTCAAATCCTTATCTTCGGCCCGTTTCATCGGCGCTAATTCAACGAAAAACAACAGATTCCTGGCGTTCTTTCACACATTCGTAAATGTAGATGAAAGTGTACAAGCCTAACTAGCCACGCCCACCGTTCGAGGTAACCAACGGGAGGTAGTAAATTATCCCTAAAGGCCGGTTCAGACACTTTGCTAAGGATTATGGCTGGAAGTTGAACATACGGAAATGCGTGTAGGCGTTCACACGACACGACATCGCTATAACGACTAGCGCTATGGCTAAGTAAAGTTAACTAACTTTTAACTTCCAGCCATATATTATCCAGAATCAGGTCCATCTAATCAAAAGCTAGGATGTCTTTTTGCAAAAACCAATCTAATAGAAACTACTGATGTTATATAAGCTAAAGTTATTATTAACTTATTTATTAATATTATTAATTATTATTATTAATAAGATAGGCTTTCCCGTAGGCCTATTCTTTTCTTGAATATTATAGACATTCGTTATTCTAGTTCCTGCGTGTGAACCGGAACGTCTAGGCGCTAGCAAATGTGTGTGAACTCCGCTTAACGGACCTGTTTCAATTAGATGGCAGGAACTAGAAAAGCAGAAAATTAAGTTGGTACCATTGGATTCGGTTATGTCGTAAGCTTGAGAATACTTACGTTGGGCCAACTTTATATCAAATGAAAACTAATGTTATTTTTTGTGTTTTTTGTATATGAAGATTCTGAGGAACGTTCTGAGAATACAAAAGGTCGCTAGAAATGTTTAAAATAGTGCAATCATACATTTGGGGACAATTGAGCTACAGTAGAGTTCCGCGGGAATTTACACCATGGCCACACCATTTCCCCCCCGTTTTGACACCCATAGATACGTTGAAAGATAAGCTACCCCGGGATTTCTTGTTTTCCTAGAACCATCGGACCTCATCGCCTTGAAGAATGTAATGTGTGTATTCAGTAATCTGAATTCCTCGTCCTTTACTCGAATTCACGAAAACTACCTAAAAGGTTGGTGTAAACTCCCGCGGAACTCCACTGTTGTAAGGAGTATACAAACATGGTTGTAACTTTTCCCAGTCACAAGATAGGTTCGGAACAAGTTTACTCTAAAGTACAGCGACGTTAAAAAAGGAATCTAACCCCCGACCACTTGCATTATTTTGTCATTTCATCCCGGGAACTGCATCGTGCATAGCCTACTTCCTTCCAGCTCAAAGCTACAGAGCTGAAACTTGCACAAAACGAAGACACGAGCTTCAAGATTCGACTCAAAGGTCGGAGGAATTACTTCGGGGTGAGTTTCTATATTGAAAAACGTAATGACGTGCACGTTAGGTTCCGGCAAATAAGATGGAACCATGAATACTAGAGGAGCGCGTTGCTATGGCGACCCGAGGTCGTTGGTTTCATTCGTTTCGTTTCGTTTCCACGCGAACACTGGGGACATCGAGGCTGCTTGCAAACAGGGCGGAGGTCATACGGTCATGCAGGTATACTGTACTAAAGAGGTGGGTGCAGACACCGATAAAGGTGGCTCAGCGGTAAGACGCGAGACTCTAATTCGGGAGGTCGCCGGTTCGATTCCGGCCACCGGCAGTCCTGACTGAAGGTTTTTTCCGAGGTTTTCCTCAGTCGTAAAAGCGAATGCTGGGATTGAATCATACTAACAGCACTCGGACAATCCTTCCCAACTATTCAAACACCCCAATAACCTAGTTAGTCACCTGAAGAGGGGCACATCAGGTAAAGCTGGTGTGCACCCGAGAACGGGTATTCCTACAAATTTTTTTATTATTATTATTAGTGTGTGCAGACTGTTGTTAAACTGTGCACCCCAAAACACATTCCGACACAGTTAACCCCGGAATGATTTTCTGAATGACCTCCTTAACATTTCCGTTAATCACCCCCTTCCCCCTTCACTCGATCCAAATGCCCAGTTTAGAGTGTCTGACATGCACAAATAACTTGAAAAGCGTGAGAATTTGATGTTTTTTGTTTTGTTCACATCTGTAAAATTACATCCAAAACCAATATTTTGGAATGATGTGGGTCTAGATATTATCAAGATCTAAAGACATTATCAAAAAACGATAGAGACATTCCTTGAGTTTGGATAAAATTAGAAAATGTCAATAACGACGTCATAGATGAGTGAGTCGGAGCCAATCAGCGGGTGACTTTTTAAAATACTGACATTTGATTGGCTAATCTGAATGCCTCACTCGTCTATGACGTCAGCATCCACAAGGCTGCCGTGTAATATAAAGCACTTCCTTCGTCTCCCGCCGCCGTTGCCGCAGGTGAAGCAGTGAAGTCTTCACTTAGCATCGTATCACTCTCAGACAGGTCGTCCTAATGATCCCGCCAAGCCTCGGGGGGTGAAGATAACGCGTGCATTAGTGCATCAACAAACATGGCCGCCATCCGCAACACTCGCGCTCTCGCGGCGCCTCTGGCGGCGGCGAGGCCAACTTCAGACAACACGTGCATTAGTGCATCAACCATAGAGATACCATACTGTAGTAGCTAGAGTACCTACTCCCATCTCCGTAGCATGGGCCGCCATTGGCAGTTTGAAGAAATCAAGATGGCTTCTTTGTGTGGCATAAAGCAGCGCGGAATTCAAACTGAATGCAGTTTCTAAGTACTTGCCGGTATTGTATCGGCTTGAATACTGATCGTCAGCTTATCCAATCGTATCACTAATGAACTTTTTAAATTAGTTGTAGTTCAAAGACCGTTTTTTTTAAGAGAAACGTTAATGGTTGATTATTAAAAGTGGGAAATACCAAACAAGATAGAACAAGAGGTTCTAAACACAGTATCACAAATAATCTAGGTTAAACATTTCTAATCGTATATTTGTTGTGGACAATGCGATGATGCCAACCGAGCATAATGAACCCACTACCCCACTCCCCCCAGAATTTTCAATGGAAAACTGGGTTTATACAAGTTTATTGCAGGCCCACTATGTGTTAGGCAGTTGAATTTAAAAAAAAAATGCTATAAGCAACTGATTTCCTAGGGAATGCGATGTGTGATTGTGATAATGAAAATATAATAAAAGAAAACATGAGAAAAATTCCCCCCCCCCCCCCTAAAAAAAAGCTATAAATTGACATATAAATGTCAGAAGACCTTAGGGCATGGAGGCAAGTTTCTAGATTTACTATTACTGGACAGGGAAGTCGTGGAATGGAACAGACTTACTGCGGGCTAAAAATTATAGGGTTCGCGTGCAGATTTCTGGCCGTGCTGAAAGGGATGGAACCCGAGGGAGAGAATAAGCAGAGGTTAAATAACACTTTAATTAATAATTTCAATTTTACAATTTTATATTTTATTGTTCAATTATGTTAAAAGTAGAAACAAAACAAATGTATGCATACAATATAGTGTACAATATAAAAATTACATGATTGCACATGACAACATGTCATGAAACTTCAAATCTAACACACACAAAATGCCAGCCCTAACTGCACCACGCAACACCATGGAAAATATTATCTTGCTTGCAAATGTCATAAGACCAAAATGGTCTCGGTCTTGATAAGGTGTGATGGAGACTGGAATATGCTTGGAGTAGCACCATGCCTGGAAAATAAATGCATTTCATCAGACTCACATAACTTGTTGTGTCTGCTAGTATAAAACATTTAATAATACTTGATTGCACAACATCTGGGCATATGCATAATTACTCCATTCTATTTTAAAGTAGGCTTACAGATTTAAAGCTCAGCTGCTCAGTTAGTCTTCGGATCTAGGCTAAGATTAGGCTCGATATAGGTCTACCCGTTCTTTTGTAAGTAGCGTACTTGGAACTTACACTGACGTCTCTTATCCTGTATGTAATTCTGTTTCCTGTTTGCACTGGCCAGTGCTACACTGACCAGTGTAAGACCCAGTGTAGAACAGGCGAACGAAGCTCCATTGTGACATGCGAACGACGCTTGTGTCTACAGTTTGATTTCTTATTCGACCTCACCTTAATCTCCTTCGATTTCCTCCTGTTCTCGAGAAATGGTCAGAATAAGTAAATGTGTTGGTATTTGGTATTTGGAACAAAACTGCTGATATGTTTTAATGAATCCATTTCGCCAAGAGCTCCGGAATCTTTAGCAGGAACCTGTAAGAATGCCGAAGTAATTTTAGAATGAATGTTTTAAAATTAGGAAGGCTATCAAGAAAACACACTTTATGCACCAGGCCTAGTAACACAATGTGCATGGGGGGGGGGGGGGGGAGGGGGGGGGTAATGCATAGAAACTTAACACGGTAGTGCATAGTCCTAGGGCCTATTAGGGCTATGGAAAATTATTGAAACCCGTTTGCTGTGTAAATTGGGCCTGAGCCAGCCCTAGAGGTGTAGAGTCTAGGCATGCCTATACATCTAGACTTAGACCTAGCGCCTTGGAGGCATTAGGCCTTTGGTTTGAAGTAGACTTTAGGCCTAGGCCTACGCTTTAGTAGGCCTACTAGGGTCTAGCCTAGGGCCTAGGGCCATGGCTGAAATGCCCAGGACTAGCCTAGACCACCCAGGATATGAGGGTTATGCCTAACCCGTAAGTTTCAGTTGAACCTTTATTGCTTAAGTTACTTAATAGCACCAAATATGGACTAAGTACTTATACTTAAAACAAACAAACAAACAATTTGTCTAGGTCTATAGCGTCCGAAAGTGACAGGTCCACCCCTTCCTGCTTATAGTACATTAACTTTAATATCACAAGACAAATATGCATGAAAATACAATAATATTGCGTGTGAAGCATTGCGGAACATATAATTAGGTTACTTACCTGTGCCAAGTCAGTTGTTCTTCGCTATTTGTCGCTCTATTCGTACATTCAAACAGCAGCACTTCAATGTAACTTGCAGGCTTTTGCCACACAATACGGCCATCTTGGATTCTTCAAAATGCCGTCGATCCAAGACGTAGTGGTGACTCTAGGTACTATAATAACTCTATGGCATCAACAAACATGGCCGCCATCCGCAACACTAGCGCTATCTCTCTGGCGGCGGCGAGGCCAACTACAGACAACACGTGCATTAGTGCATCAACATACATGGCTGCCATCAGCAACACTAGCGCTATCTCTCTGGGGGCGGCGAGGCCAACTACAGACAACGCGTGCATTAGTACATCAACAAACATGGCCGCCATCCGCAACATTTTCCAATACCATCGGAACAGTATGGGCTGCGTACCAACTATGACTGGCAGTCACTGCAGTGACTGAGATCCGTACCAACTTGACTCGCCGTCAAGCTGCAGTCACTGCTTTTTGCGTACCAGTTTACCTCGCAGTTACCCCTCCACTCACTGCGATGACTGGGCCGAAAAGATCCAGCTGTCGCAGTCAAGGGGGGCGTGGCTAATAATTTTACCGCGAATTATGAATTTATAGATAATCTTACATGGTTTAAACAGTAAGTGACAACACAACACCATATAATCTCAACTTGGAAGTCCCATAAGCGTTAAATTATTAATGTAATGTTGTAAGGTTAATTAGCAGATACTTTTATGAATGACATTTTCTGCTTTTGTCTGCTTTCGCTGTGACTGTGACTGCAGCCCGTACCAGCTGCTGCGTTAACTGCGTTGACTGGGTTATCCCCACCACCAGTCACAGCCACAGTGAACACAGTCAAAGCTGGTACGCAGCCCAGGCCAAAGGCCATATTGGATGCCAAAACGTATATATTTTGTTATTCGTTTTTCACTACCATTGTTTTGAAACACAACATCATCAACGACGTAAAACAACTTGACAAAATAAATAATTTTTGAAAACAAAAATGTTCAACGAAAAAATCTTTACTTAAATTTGCATAAAAAATAAGCAAACAACATTGTTGTTTACGTGAAATATTGTTGACGTGCGATGCGTGTTGCTCTACTCGAGGATATATTTATATAGGGAAGGGGGATATAACGTGACAGGGAAGGGAACGCACGTCTGATCTGGAAGGGTCGCCCAATCCAAGCTCAGGTTGTCAGAGTATCAATATTACTTTAAAGCACGAGACGCTGACATGAAGGTACGATCGTGTCACGGAGCTCAGGTTACACCAAACTTACACTACCTACACTACGAGTCGAGTCACTGTAGAGAGTTCAAGGCTTACATTATGTAGCAGAGGCAGACTACACTAGGATACACCATGCTACATTAAAGGCCCATCCACATTGAAAATTAGCAGTAACACGTTAGAATTAAGGTTTCGGACACTCCCATTGGCTGATTAGAACCCAAGGTCATTGCTTAGCCAATGGGAGAGTCTAAAACCTTAATTTTACTGTTATTGTTACTTGTAATTTTCAATGTGGATGGGCCTTTAGCTATATACTACACATTATACTACATATACTTACAATCAATTTAAAACCAAACAAAAATGTGGCTGTTCGCGATACATCAGACGAGGAATTCAGCCGAATATTTAAAAATAAAACTGTTAATTGTTAATAAAATAATCTAATAATTATGTAGATTAGTTCAAGTATTTAGCTGCTACGTATAGTTAGCAAAGCTCTTATATGTTCTCTTTTATTGTGGAAAAAAAAACTGACTTGACTACTTTACTAACTGAAATTGTGTCAATTTCAGTTAGTAAAACGCTTCAATCTTATTATAAGTGCTTTCAGTGCACAAGTGTGGCACTTGTGTATTGAAAGCATTAATTTACTTGTATTGTGTATGTTATACTGTGGTTCGAACCAGGGAAATAAAAAATCTAACACAGATCCTATCTCGATATAGGTCGTCTTACAATAACTTCGGTAATGCTTTCGTCATCAATCAATGACGTGTTTACGGTCTCGGCCAACCCGAGCAGGTATTTGAACTAGCCACGGTTGCTGGTTGGCTGCCGCTCACCCACCCGTGACGGAAGCATTACCGAAGATGTTGTATGATGACTTTACCCATGTAGCTCCCTCACCTAGCTTAGGAAACTCCATGGGTCGTCTAGACTATATACATACACTACAGAACAAACATACACAGGCCCCCACGTTCAACATAAATACCCCCCCCCCCCCCCTCCCTCGCAGCCTATTGAGTGCACGCCCGAATTATCACCAACCAGAGAACTACCAAGTTCCACAGCAATACCAACCAAACAACTTTTAATTACAAACTAGGTTCCCGGTTTGCCGCCGCCGTACCGTACCGTATATATAAACAACGAGATTGTGGTCTGTGTATTCGAAATTAAATTGCTCAGCTTGGATGTTACACTAGTGTTGTGTGTAATTCCACGGCAGCTAACTTTCAACCCGTGGTTCTCATGGCAAGGCGGCTTCCTTCACGTCACTGTAATTACATTTATGGCAATTTACGTGGGTTACCGGGAGGCGCGTGGGCATGTGTATTAGGTGATGTACGCTCTCTGATACTAGTAAATCAGGGGTATTAGGTGATGTACCCTCGCTGATACAAGTAAATCGAGTCGGTTTACATACATATTGAAGATTGAATTCAAAGACAAAAGCACCTAAAAAAACAGTTAGGATATAATAAATTAAAACAATACCTATTTTTTATAGTTCCTTTTTTGTTCTTGAATTCAAGAAGTTGGATGAAAAACTCAGTATATTTCTCCAAAGTTTGTATCGATGATTCACTTATAGCTATAACCTTACAAGTGGTGACGCCTCACCAGTGTTCCTACAAATTATGTTTGTTGTATGCACTTAAATCGCAACACATAAGACTTTGCATGGACTTGAGTATATTATAGAAGGTATGCACAAAAATTAAAATAAAAAATATCGATAATCGAAAAGATGACTGCATTATAGAACGATATAGTAAATTTACAAACATGAAGCAATTTTTTACAAGTTCCGTGATATAACCAAATAAGGTATTTGATATTACGTCGCTGAAGAGCGAAGGATACCTCTACGTCAAAAACCGCAGAAAATTTTCATTTTTTAATTTTATCTCAAGATTGAAACACAAAATCGAAAATCTGAGAAATCATAGCGCTGTGGTTTGGTAAGCCCTACAGAGACTGAATGATAAATGTATCTAACATCAGTACGACTGTGATACTTATTTCCTTAAATTACCAAGGAAATAAGTATCACAGTCACACTGATTATAATGTTATACATTTATCATTCAGTCTGTAGGGCTTACCAAACCACAGCGCTATGGTTTCTCAGATTTTCGATTTTGTGTTTCAATCTTGAGATATAATTAAAAAATGAAAATGTTCTGCGGTTTTTGACGTAGAGGTATCCTTCGCTCTTAGCCAAGCGCATAACGAGGGACAGGGACAATATCTATAGTGGACCTTGGCTTAGAGGTCTGCACGGGCCCAAATATAAAAGCCCGGCCCGGCCCGGGCCCGGTATTTCAAGCCCGGGCCCGTACCGGCCCGTACTGAGTAAGCTAATCAAAGCCCGGGCCCGGCCCAGGCCCGCCTGAAGTGTAAATTGGCCCGTAAAAGCCCGTTCAACTGTTAAAGCAGCAAGTTGATTTCTATTATTTGGCAAGGAATGCGAACGACAGGGTGGGAACAAAAAGGAAATTAGATGAAACCAAATTCTAGTAACTATTGCCAGTGACAGTATGTAGATGAATTACAACACAAATGCTGTGACCGGAAGTTTATACTATTTCGGATTTGATTTAAGTTTTGGAAATGTTGGTAAAATAACATTACTTTTTTTTCATTGCAATTAAAAAAAAAATAGAAAAGCCCGAAAAATCCCTCCTCGTTCAGTGATATGTAGGCCCGGACCCGTCTTAATAAACATATCAAGGCCCGTACCCGGGCCCGCGGGCCAAGCCCGTACCCGTGCAGACCTCTACCTTGGCTCACGTGACTCCCTCGCTCAAGGTCTACTCAACCCCCTAGCGGAGTGGCTCGAAGCTCCAAGTGGACCCCGCGCTAACCCAACTACATTATTCACATGCTCTGATGTAGCTACGAGAGTGGAATATTGACTCACTGTTAGGATCGTGAATCCATCTCTTCTTCTCGCCAGTCTTACTCCGAGCTTCGTCCTGAAACAAGAGAGGAGAACACGCGGTTAATAATAGATACATGCAAAGATACACACTACACATGGACGCATAGCGTGGTTATACACGCACACGGCATAGAATAGGCCGAGATACGCGGTTATATAGACACATCCAAATAAGTTGATTTGGTTATATTTATAGACACATTGAAATAAGTTGATTTAGGTACGGTATTATAGGTATTTAGAAGGCTAACACACACGGTTAATAACAGATAGACGTTACTTACACATTCACATGGGCGCATAGCCTGGTTATACATTCACATGTGCGCATAGCCTGGTTATACACGGACACGGCATAGAATAGGCCGAGATAGGCGGTTATATAGACACATCCAAATAAGTTGATTTAGGCCCGGTATTATAGATATTTAGAAGGCTAACACAGACAGTTAATAACAGATACATGCAAAGGTACACACTACACATGTGCGCATAGCCTGGTTATACACGCACACGGCATAGAATAGGCCGAGATACGCGGTTATATAGACACATCCAAATAAGTTGATTTAGGTCTGGTATTATAGATATTTAGAAGGCTACACACACGGTTAATAACAGATACATGCTAAGATACACACTACACATGGACGCATAGCGTGGTTATACACGCACACGGCATAGAATTGCCGAGATACGCGGTTATATATATATAGACACATCCAAATAAGTTGATTTAGGCTAGGTATTATAGATATTTAGAAGGCTAACACACACGGTTAACAATAGATACATGCAAAGATACACACTACACATGGACGCATAGCGTGGTTATACACGCACACGGCATAGAATAGGCCGAGATACGCGGTTATATAGACACATCCAAATAAGTTGATTTAGGTCCGGTATTATAGATATTTAGAAGGCTAACACACACAGTTAATAACAGATACATGCAAAGATTTACACTACACATGGGCGCATAGCATGGTTATACATGCACACGGCATAGAATAGGCCGAGATACGCGGTTAGACAGGGCTGCCACTCTATAGACACATCCAAATAAGTTGATTTAGGCCCGGTATTATAGATATTTAGAATGCTAACACACGGTTAATAACAGATACACGTTATACTTATACACATTCACATGGGCGCATAGCCAGGTTAAACATTCACAAAGCATAGAGTCGGCCGAGATAGGCGATTATATAGACACATCCAAATAAGTTGATTTAGGTCCGGTATTATAGATATTTAGAAGGCTAACACACACGGTAAATAATAGATACATGCAAAGATACACACTACACATGGGCGCATAGCGTGGTTATACACGGACACGGCATAGAATAGGCAGAGATACGCGGTTATATAGACACATCCAAATAAGTTGATTTAGGCTAGGTATTATAGATATTTAGAAGGCTAACACACACGGTTAACAATAGATACATGCAAAGATACACACTACACATGGGCGCATAGCGTGGTTATACACGCACACGGCATAGAATAGGCCGAGATACGCGGTTATATAGACACATCCAAATAAGTTGATTTAGGCTAGGTATTATAGATATTTAGAAGGCTAACACACACGGTTAATAATAGATACATGCAAAGATACACACTACACATGGGCGCATAGCCTGGTTATACACGCACACGGCATAGAATAGGCAGAGATACGCGGTTATATAGACACATCCAAATAAGTTGATTTAGGCCCGGTATTATAGATATTTAGAAGGCTAACACACACGGTCAATAATAGATACATGCAAAGATACACACTACACATGGACGCATAGCGTGGTTATACACGCACACGGCATAGAATAGGCCGAGATACGCAGCTATATAGACACATCCAGATAAGTTGATTTAGGTCCGGTATTATGAACTTTGGATACATATTTAGATGGCTAACACACTCGGTTAATAACAGATACACGTTACTTACACATTCACATGGGCGCATAGGCTGGTTATACATTCACATGGCATAGAGTCGGCCGAGATATGCGATTATATAGACAGGGCTGCCACTCTATAGATACATTCAAATAAGTTGATTCAGGCTAGGTATTATGAACTTTGGATATATATTTAGTCGTCTACTAACTTGTTTTCACCATGGCAACAACCAATGGGAAGCCTGGATGCCACGGATAAAACGAGTATGTAGCTTACTAAATATTTCATAATTCAGACACCCTAAATATGGACTATGAATAAATATTTAGGAAGTTACTTACTTGTTTTACTTTTATCCATGGCATTAAGACTTTCCATTGGTTATTGCCATGGTGAAAACAAGTGAGTTGTCTACTATAAATATTTCATAATGCTGCGCCTCAGTTGATTTTGAAGCATACAAAAGTTGTCAATTGAGACGGGTTCACACACTTTGCTAAGGATTGATTATGACTAGATGTTGAAGTTACCCTATGGAAATGTGTACGGGCGTTCACACAAAATTTCAGATAGTGACAAGGCTAGCAACTATAGCGCTACGGCTAAGAAAAAAAGAAAATATATAACTTTTAATCTTAGCCTTCTTTAGTCGTACCAATCAAAATTTGGTGTATTTTTTGCGAGAACAAAAGCTACTGTTGCCCTTCTTAATTAAGAAGCTACTTACTGTAAACAAGAGCACTTAAGTTAAAACAGATGTATTTTCGGTGTACACTTTCTACTCCTTCATCAGACCAAGGACAACTGAACGTGCACGCAAGAGTTATAAACACATAAGATGCGCATTAGGTCATTAGTACAGCTTCGTCGCAGATACGCAACTAAAATAGGTGTAGTGTACACGCACAATTTATAAATATACATATAAGATTCGCATTAGCATAATCCCGTTAGAGATACGCAACGCAATTATATACATGCTTACACGCACAATTTATATATACGCATTATATATACATTAGCACAGAGTCGTGCTGCATGGGGTACGGTGCGTATATACGCACAATTTACACGCGTTTTCCTTGTTTTAGATAAGAGGCGAGGAGTATTAGATTATCTGATTAGTTCCTGTGTTGAATTACGAGCAACACTTCCCTGGGCCCACAGAAGTGTTATTAATAATAACTTTTTGTAGGAATACCTAAAGGAATACCTATTATAGTGCAAGAAAAGAATTAATTGTACGTAAGAAATTTCAAACCCTGTTTTTTTAACCTTCATGAGAAAAGTAGTCCACAAAAGTGAGAACATGAAGTAAGTTAAATGTAACAACTGCACAGAAAAAAAAATACAAAATTCCAAACCGACACGCCCAATAGAATTGTTTTTCGTATACTTTATTTAGTTCTTACAAAACAATGTCTTGTGAAGTTCTTGACAAACAACTAAAAGAAAATAAATAAAAAAAAAATAAAAAAAATTTACGCATTAGAGTCGACCCACTTAGTAACGAAACTGATTTTCAGTGGGTGACTTTAATTTAAAGCGACTAAACCAACCCTGTAGGCTACGAACACGATCGACGAGTGAGCGATAACCAATCAAAGATCGATATTTCAAAATACGAAACATATGAATCAGTGATTGGACAGTGCGAACACCTGCAGACAAATGTCAGAATCAACAAGGCCGATTCAGAACAACTTTGAATTGAATTGAAATACAAAAATAAATAAATAAATTCACATTTAGAGTCTACCCACTCAGTAACTAAACTGATTTGCAGTGGGGGATTTTAATTTAAAGTGACTAAACCAACCCTGTAGGCTTCGAACACCATCGACGAGTGAGCGATTGCCCACGGTTGTATTTTTTATATAATATAATACTGAAACTGCCCCTTGGCCTCACCGGCAAAAGTTACTACAACCTAACTCTTGTACTCTAAAAGTTAGAGCTCCTGAAACAGTCACGACCTACTCTAAAAGTTCACGCATCAGTTTCCTAGACTCAGCCAAACCGAGGAAGGCTGAGAAACAATCAACCCGACGATAGAACAGACAACGGTGCGTCTCTCGACACGAAACGTAAAGTGCATCATTAATTATATACAACACGCCGCATATTATGACATTTGACCGGAAACCATCTAAACAACGCAGAATAATTCTATACATTATGTTAATATATTGTTTTTTGCTATATAATTAAATTAACATGTCACGAAAAGTGCACTAATATCATTTCCTTGATCACTTACATTTCAGAATGAATTAACATTTTCCCCGTCGGAGCTATACAAAAAAATGCACTGTTAAATGAACAGATTTAATACTTTTTTTTAGGAAACTCCAAACAAGCACTAAACAAATAAAAGCTTTGCAATGTTACGTTACTAAATAGTTATTTTGTTTGATAGAACTAAACATATATTCCTCGAAGGCTAATGTATCATAAAAGTTTATGAAGGGACGGTAAAATGTAAAACATTTTAATCTACTTTAGATCAAATATTCCAGCCGAGCTACCGAGGTAACAGAATGAGCTTCACTTCATAGTTGTATAACACTCAATTAGCTAAATGAGAAGCGTAAACCGAGAGATGCCAGGTTCGAGTCCCAGCTTAGACAAACATTTATTTAAATATTGTGACTCTCTTAATAGAGACAGGTAACGGACTACTGTATAGATTTAACATTGCGTTTTGAGTAGTTTGTAAGACAATTTCTACATTCACCTTATAACGGAGGGAATTAATCAAAGATATTTATTTTGACTTGCCTGTCGTGGGAATTGAACCGGCGACCTCCCAAACTATTATTATAATGATTATATATAGTCATAACACATGTATATAGAACAGTGTATTGTTGTTTTTGCTCTTACCATGACGAAATGCACTCAAACGTTTCCAGTATACCTATTACAATCTTATCATTTTGATGAATAGATACCTCAGAGATATATTAGGCTTGTCGGTAATGGGAAACGATCCCGGGACCTCCCGTATTGAAGTCTCTATCACTACCATCGAGCTACCGACATCAGTTAACAGCATACTTAGTAAAAGTCGCGGTACCCAAAGAAGTCAGATAGTTACTTTTTCGTTCTCAACTTAACAAGCACGAATCACTGACGTTTTCCCCCATTATCCAGTACAATTTGGTTGCGGTAAGTTTTTTTGACGGTAACGTACAAGAAAACGTGCAAGCAGGTTTCCGTCAAAAAACTTAACGCAACCAAATTGTACTAGATAATCGGGAAAAACGTTAGTGATTCGCACTTGTTAAGTTGAAAACTAATTGTGGGCGGTCCTAACTACCCTGACACCATGATCTAATAATATCTCTCGTAACTAGTAACGAGAAATATTGTTAGATCATGCCCTGACACTATCTTACTTTTTGGTGTGAGAAACCTTTAGTAGCAACTTCTCCCGTACATACATGATCCTCTTTCATCTATAGATGTGTCTATAGATGTGTCCATAGATGTGTCCACTCTATGCTTTCAACAGACACTGAGGCAACAACATATTAGTGTCTCGTATTTTGGAAAGCATTTTATCTGCGTGTGTGATAGAGACGAAGCGATGTTGCGGTCTACTCTCCCAGTTGCGTGTGTGATAGAGATGAAGCGATGTTGCCGTCTACTCTCCCAGTTACGTGTGCGATAGAGACGAAGCGATGTTGCCGCGTCTACTCTCCCAGTGACAGGACAAGTAATTGAAAGCGCCCAAACTCCTGCACGGACCAGTGAACGATGATTGCAAAGAGCTTGGTTGAAATGTATCAGTATCAGACTTGAAGAGAAGTTGTGGATACAGACAAGGGATTTGTCAGAGACCTCAGAGATCAAAGATATTTTAAACAAACTCAAAAGTAAATATTTTAAAATATAAATAAGATTCGATTTGAATAGGGTCTACATGTTTTCTTGTAATCTTTTTTGTGTGTGATTTTAATTCGTTAAAATTATCTTGAGGCAGTTGGTGGGTGGATTAGAGAAAACTTTACAATTTCAAGAAAAGGTATTTCGTGAAATTACTTGACTTGCGTAAAGCGCACTTTCCCCATTCTGAAACTAATTCGAACATACACAAGCTGGAAAACGTGCTTTCTTCGTTAAAAATCGTCGACTTCTTAGATTAAAAAAAAAAGTAATTTAAATTAAATTGAATACTGTGCAGGTCGGAGTGTATATAATTTTGCAAAATAAATTCCAATGGTTTCTCAACATAATCCCTAACAAAATGTCACAAACATGAAATATTACATAAGGCAATTCGTTTGATAGCAAGTATCTGAGAACGCGTTTAAAAGGTTATATACCTACTGGAAAAACTTTCCTCTCAAGATTTACTTTTAAGTCTATCTTTGCATTTCCCTCTCGCCCAATTAATTCACCCAACGGGGGAGATTCTGTCAAAGGCGATCAGGTCACTCGTGAGGGGGGGGGGGGGGTGGAGGGGGGGGGGCAAACCAAGCACACAGAGCTACAGCGCACACGCTTGGATCTAAGGGTTTCAACAACAAAACAGTTTGAAATCTGTAATATACGAGTTGTATATAGAGTCGCCACGACGTATCACGTAGTCTCAGTTGTAACATTCACATAACAGCCGCGGCACCACCTTGTTATTGACCACTGCATGGCTTAGAATGTGCACCCTGACAACGCTTGCCAACAGGTGGGCTGGTAGTAGAACTATATACAATTCCAGACACAACTAGATGTGGGTTGTAATTTGCAATGTAATTTGTGTCACATACGCACATAACTATCACACAATGTACGAAGACATAAACTTTTATAGATACGTCCATGCTTCTACACTACTTTAGTTTTAAGACAGGTATGAAGTGTTTATAATTAGTATTATTGTTTTTGATTTTATGAAGATAATATTCTTACTGAAAGTATACGTTTCATTTATCATTGTCAATACAATTGAAAATGACTGCATAATGGAATCAATAAGATAAAATAGGAAGCCTATAAGGGTATCCGATATTCAGATGAAGCGATGTCATGTCTCATTATATCTTCCAATGCCAAAATGTAAAACACAAGAGTTGAAAGGAATCTTTACATCTTTTGTTATGTAAAACAGCCATCATCTTCATGTAGACACAGGCGCTTCAAAACAATACTTCTCAAAAATTAAGCTAAAATAATGAATGCCATTGTAATACAGGCTTTACTGACGAATGGAAGGTAGTCTTTTGTGGACTATGATTTTAAATTTAACGTTTTTAAGTGTGTAGATATGGATGCGCTCGCTTTCAACGCGTCATACAGACCGTTTTCCTAGTTGGGTATTGAAAAATGGATTCTTACCCGACATTTGCTTTTGAATCAGATAAACAATGAATTTATAAAATTTCAAACACGTTTCCCGATTGTTATATCTGTAATTCATTAATTACACATTATTTATTTTTAAGAACAGAAATAAAAATTTCAATATTTCAAAGTTTTTTAATTCATTTTTTTTTTAGCTAATTCAAACTGAAATCTCGGGTAAGAATCATATTGTTCAATATCTAGAAGCGTTCTCAAGATATCAATAAATAAATTAAAATGCAAAAAATACTAAATACCAAAATACCATTAAAATATCAAAAATACCATTAAAATACAAATAAATTTGCTTGGTTTAACATTGCGAGCTACCGAATAAACAGTCTTTTGTTTGGTGTTACCCACGAGTTACATGACTACCAACGTTGTCTTCTATAGATCTCTCACAGCAAGAAGTAAGATAGTATCCGGACCACCCACATTTAGTTTCCAACTTAACAAGCGCGAATCACTAACGTTTTTCCCGATTATCTAGTACAATTTGGTTGCGGTATGTTTTTTGACGGTAACGCACAAGAAAACGTGCAAGCAGGTTTCCGTCAAAAAACTTAACGCAACCAAATTGTACTAGATGATCGGGAAGAACGTTAGTGATTCGCACTAGTTAAGTTGGAAACTAATTGTGGGCGGTCCTGACTCCCCTGACACTATCTTACTTCTTGGTGTGAGAGACCTTTATAAAAGAACCCCCACATCCACTCACTAGCTCCAACATTGGCTACTGCCCGCAAACGACCCGTCTGCAAATGACGTGTTTCACTTTAGCATCTGTTCGCGAGAATACAAAGCCCCGTTTTCCGAGACTAACTAATACGAAAACATAAAACATAAACAAAAATATACGTTAACTAGGCACTTTCCCGGTAGATTAAAAGTCACTTGCTTGACATAACGGTAATTTAAGCTGTCACGTGCAGAAAGCGAGTAGGGCGCTGTAGGGGTGGAATATTGTCGACCCCCCTCCCCCACCCCCCTCCCCTCTCAAACAACCACAACACAAACATTTTGAGTTTTAGATGTTGCGGTCATCGCAGAAGTCGGACCCTTGTTTGAACACTGACTAATATTTGAGACCTGCATCAGGGGTACGGAAATGTGTCTGAAACTTTTGTAATCAAAAGTCAATTCTATAATCCTACAAAAGTGTTGAAGCCTGATCACCACTGCTAAATTATTTTTGTTTTACACTCTCCACTTAAGATGTACCACTCTTGAGATATGGCTTTAAAAAACGTCGCAATGTTTAAAATTTAAATAAACAAAATTTAAGAAAATCAACGTGTATTTATTGTCAACGCATCTCAGTTACTGATTTTCAGTGGAGGGGGGGGGGGGGGGGGGGGAAGGCATTCTAATATTCAAACTATCCCATCGACCTACTCTGAGGAACCGCCATTTTCTGTCGGTTAAAATTGCTTTAAAATACTTTAAAACTGCCAAAAAGGTAAACTAATATATCTCATTGCCTATAGAGAATTTAGTGTTCTTTATTTTGATTATTTCTTTGTTCCTATAAATATTTCCGTTTTCTAATTAACGTATTTAAGTTTTGTAATGTTTTGTTGCAACATACCTAGTTCACAATTAAATGTTGATTTGAAAAAATGGCCAATGTTTAATTGAACAAGGAAACCTTTATATGAAAAAACATTACATTTTCAAGGGGATCATTTTGGTCGACATATGAGTACAATACAGTGTTGCATTTCAGCGAGCGACGTCGCAATATCACAACTTACGATCATTTCCGAACAATGAGGCACGAGATCGGTTCTTCGACTCGATTACCCGAGTTTACCCGAGTTTAACCGAGTTTAACCGAGTACGTGATATGTCTTACATCGTTTCGCTTCGCTTCACCACACTTTTCAGTTATTGTTTGATTTACCACAATCTTGCGGGGCTACAAGGAAAACACTAACATAACAATAAGCATGATTGATTTGATAACCGACTCAGTTTTAAGTTTATGGTGGTCCGGGGCTAAAACGGGACAATTTTCAACACTTTGTCTCTAAAAAGTTGGTTTTAGCATACGTATATCAAGTGATTTTTTTGTGTTTCCTGATATATTTTTGGCTGTTCTTACCAAATCAACAGGAGATATCTAGTAAACATATTTATTTGTAAAATATTAAATTTATTGTGTCCTATTTACTGCCACAGCAAAAGTTATTGTATAGGTACGGAACAAAAGATTTTTCGGCCATTTTTACACGGAGTAGGTATATTTTTGTTGGGGCTGTTTTACTATATTACAATTTGATATTCTGAGATTATTTTCTATGTAGTTATATACCCACCTGTAGTTATAAACCTAAAACCTAAAAGTCTGTTGGACACATGTTATGTGAAGCAGACTACGTTGACCACTAATTACACAAGTTACCCGCACCGCCATTGTTAGCCTGATTCGATCTGGGAGGCCATTGTTTGACTAATGGTGGATGCGTGTGTGTTAGTGGGTGCGCATGCGCAGAACTTGTGGGGGCGAAGCAGCCCAGCTTATAAGCTTAGTTGGCTACTGAGATATATTTGTAATTAAACCTTCGCCGGGAGATTTCGCGAGGCCGAACTATGCACAGAGTGAGTTTAGTTAGTTACATTGGGAGAAATACGCCGGAGAGATCGGATTAAAAAAGATGGTTCTCTCAACTTCCAAAACTATCAACACAAATATAATGATTAATGATGCAATGTTCAATAGAGCACTCAAAATAGACTAGATGCATTCTGGTGACAAGAAAATAAACTAGGAGTGGTTTAGCTGTCAATTTTCTTTGTTGTTTTATTATTATTATTATTATTATTATTATTATTATTATTCATCAATGGCGCTGAAAAAAGGTTGCTTAGCAGCGCTATCTATGTTAGTTTTGAGTCCTCTATAGACCATTTTTAGAATTGATCTAGGACCCTTAAAAAGACTTAGTTCATCACGGTCCTCTTAATCTTCTATGACAACAATGAACAACAATGAACAATGAACTTTGATATAACATTTGAAAACTAGTTGTTTTTGTTGTGCATTGTTGCTATTGAAGATTAAGAGGACCGTGATTAACTTTGTCTAAGGATTCTAAATCAATTTTGAAAAAATTGCAATAATAGTTTGTTATTTTACCGATGAATCAAATCGTTTGTCAGTACATCGATATTATGTAAAAAAAATCGTAAAAAAAACCTAACAGCAACCGTCATTTATACGTTTCAGTCATATATATATATATACACAGATGGTAAATGGTAACAGAACAGCCAATGAAACGGTATGACGTACAAAAAGAACCGCTAACACTGACAGAAGAACTTATCTTCATGTTTTCAGATAACATTTACTTTTTTTCCCTTCATAGTCATAACGCATCGCAAGTTCCATTGTATTAATTATACTTAATTACCATTTTCGAAGTACGCCCTTTCCTTCGTCTGTCACAATCCTTACGGCCGCATTCAACAATACGCTCAACAGAGTTCTTAAACAATGAAGCACCCATCAGTTGCCGGCGGCGAAACTTTCTACAAGTTTATTCATTCGTACAATATTGAATGAAACATCATGTTTTATACAGACGGAGTTGGAGTGAGTTTGTCTTAGTTTAGTTTGAGACAGCCGACAGCTGGTCCGGGGATTATTCATCAGGACTTGTATAGTATACGGTTATTGCATTATTCAGTATCAGGAGTTCAGAATAGACAGACGAGTCTTTATTTTAAAATGAGAATTAATAAATTTCGTGAATTTCATAATAAAGATACGATGATATTGTTCTCTTGTCTATACTTTGACCAAATGAAAGGGAGTATAACTAAAATATAATATAGCTATTAAAAAGCTCATAAAATGGAGATCTTATACTAAGCAACAACAAAATAGAACAACGAAACAAGTGAATTGAACCGACGGACAAATAACAATGCCTGCCAAAAAATAAAATGTAAAACAAACGTTCAAAACGTAATTTAATTTGTGAGCACCTACTATAGCGTTTCAATTGTTTGTCTCCATCATTTGCATTTGTTTTTTATTTTGTTAACTTGTTTGCCCGTTCATTTGTTTCATTATCGTAGTTTGACTGTGACGTCAGTTGCGAGTTTCGTCTATAAACACATTTTATGTAACTATTAGGAGAGTTTAAAAGTAGAGGACCTGCTGCGTTTATTTATTTAATTAATTAATGTCTATCCTATTCAGTTATAAAAACTGATTTACAAAGGATGACCTTAAATAAAACTAGGCTATGCAAACAATTAATAAAAGTGGAATCATATATAACAATAACAACAACAACAAAAAACTGCTGTACTATAAACAAATCAAGAACAAGAAAAAGTAGAGAAATTAAATAAAATCAAATCAAGTGGAAATGCAATATATTAAATAATAAAAATAAAAGTAAATAAATATGAAAGAACATATGAAGAAATGTGGAAATATATATACATACAATTATATAAGAGTGAAAAAAGAAGGAAAAGAAAAAAAGAAGAAAGAAAAAGAAAGAAAAAATAATCGAAAAAAGAAAACAGAAAAAAACTGATTTGTTAATATATGTCCAAAAGGTGCAACAAGTAACAAGAACTAAACATAAGCTACATAATTATCTTTTAGAACATTTCAGAGAGCTCGACCTGGCTATACCACCGAGGCTACACCCCCCCCCCCCCCCCCCGACCACCAAGAAAGAGAAAGGAAGGCGCCTCCATATAAAGAGAGACACATTAATTCCAACCCCTGTCTCCCGTACAAAGTCTCTCGAGTTTTTACTCTATATATATACTACACATTTGACAAATTGGCCCAGTCTAATGAAAAGTAATTAAAAACCGCTCATCCGAATATTTTAAGGGTCTATTAGTCTCTCTATATATTTCGTGGCTGCAACTTTATTACGCGTTCAAACTGTATAGAAACAAGTTGAGCTCCGAGTTTCCATTCTCGTGTGACGTATTGCTCTTGTCTCGGGGGGGGACAAGGGACTGCGGGCGTCGTCCACATTTTCGCAGAGGTAAAGTTTCCAACCTCAGATAATTATCATACGGTGATTGAATGAGAATCAACTGATTCCTGGAGTATTTTTCATACATTCGTAAAGGTATGTCACACACAGAAACTTATTGACCCGGAATAAATGTTAAAACACACACACACACAATGATAAATCGGTACCAAAGTCACTTACTTGAAAAACCCGTGAATTTACGGAGAAACACGTTCCCACTCCTTTTTCAGACCGAGGGCAGATACCAAGACCAAAGTAACAGTCTTTAACACATATAAAAACACAGAGTTTTCTTTTAACTTAATTTAATTTATAGGTAAAATAAATGAAGTTAATTAATTAATAAGTTAATAATAAAGTTCATTAATAGTTAGTTAAGTTAATTTAATTTACAGGTAAAATAAATTAAGTTAAAAGAAAACTCTGTGTGTTTATATGTGCTAAAGACTGTTACTGTGTTAATAAGAATGGTCTTGGTATCTGCCCTCGGTCTGAGGAAGGAACGTGTTCCTCCGAAAATTCACCGGTTTTTAAAGTAAGTGACCTTGGTACCGTTTTATAGTTGTGTGTGTGTTTTAACATTCGTAAATGTATCTGCCTCTAAGTAGAATGCACAAGTCTCATTGGTCAAACTCCCGTTGTGTTTGTGGTTTTCATAACACACGTTCGTCAATAATTATTAGTACCTGTTTCAAGAAGTAGTTAGTTACACAGCGGACGGAAAGAACCTGTTTAGTTTCATTGAAACAGCGTGCATGAAAAGGGTAGTAGATAAGAATGCGACTATAGGTAGCTTTCAATAGACGTCACGTGGCGGCCATTATGAGGTACACATTGCTTGTTTACATTTGTTCTGTCAATAGAAGACACATAGGTTATCCAGGAAAAATCACAGTTTTAAGCCGTATAGATTGATGTGTGCAGGTAAAAGTTCTAGAAAATGTTAACAACAATTATAACAAATGATGATACATGCAAATGATTGTCTTCAAACAGAGTTTACGCGTTCTTATTTTGTTTTCAGTCGAAATACGGAACCTTTGTTTGAAAACAGTTGATGTGTCAGTCAAAGGACATCTACAATATTGCAACAATGAAGTGTCGGAAGAACGTTAACAAATGTTTACAGAGTACCTCAGTATGGCCACCGTGCGATACGGAAATTACGTTATTGCATACTCCCTATAGTTACGCTAATTCCCACCATCTGATCTCAACAGGTCCATTGGGGATAATTTAAAACCTTCCGTTGGTTACCTGACACGGTGGGCGTTGCCAAACCGCCTGTGCACTCGACTAAGCCGAACCGTGCGTTTACGAATGTGTGAAAGAACGCCAGGTATCTGTTGAGTTTGAAAGGGGCAGTAGACAATGACCTGAGATCGGTATGCGAATACTTTCGTTGGGGCTAGTATAACGAACGGGCTGTGAGCTAAAAGTCTCCTCCGGCGGCCGGCAGACAGCGCTAGTGCGGCGCGGCGCTCCTATCGTGACGAGAACCAATCACATTACGCGACGGATCTATTCCTGGCGTGCACATGCATGCACGACGCTACACTACCAACATGACGGAGCGAAACATTCTAGACGTGCGCTGCCTCGGCCGTCGTAACTGACGTGATTGCGTTTGGGAACGTGTTTCTTTCTTTCTCTCGTCCGTCATCTCGTGTGTGTTCCTTTATTCACCCGCACACGCGGAACAAGGTAAACAATCTAGTAATCGAAACGTTGAGCCGGCGATTTCGAGTGTTTGTTGATGTTGGAGAATCGAAAAATATGATTACAAAAATAATGTTTATTTCTGCTTTTATTCTCTTTCTCTGGTGGTTGATTGATGAAACCTAGAACGATTTAGGTATCTACAAAGATACACTCGCCGATATATTTATATAAATCAAGGGTATAGAAGACACCTTCTATATCACTACCTCTTTGCGTTAGTTCATGAGTTGCTCGTTGTGAGTATCTGGCAATGACGAGATTCAAATAATCTTCCTAATAAGGACTCGCTATTCGTCCCAATAGTGCTATTTGTCGATTGAAATACTGGACATAGCGCTATTTGCTACAAATAGCTTAATTGACACAAATAACGTTCTTATTAGGACATTGTAAGACCGGCCCTCAATCTGTAAATGATAAATGATCATGACTATGTAAATGATCATACCCTCTCATGAATGTTATTAACTTTCAATTACAATGCTAGTTCTTATCAATTATTGATTTTACATTTTCAATGTACTCGTGGAAGGAAAACACTTTAGAAAAATTGTTCTAACTTTGAAACATCATAAATAGAACATTAAATTATCCGAAGAATAACATAATGTTCATAATCATATCCTTGCGATAAGTTAGAAGCAGTTGATGAGACGCATATGTGGACGACTCACAGCTCTAAGGAAATACTTAAGATAATGGCCGCGCAGTCGGTAGCTAAGAAACTAAGTGGTGACCAACTATTACTAAGAGATCTCTTGACCTTTGACCTCCGTAGTCAAGTAGTACCTCCACGTGCGTCGTTACGTTATACATATATCGTAAACACTGTTACAGTAAAAACCCATTAACTTCCATTAAACACAAACTTTATCTCTGACCCTCTTAATTTTAATAGCGCGCCTTCAGCTGTTCGCGTTTCGGATATTTTTAACTCCCGTGTTCGCTCGCTGCCCTGCCCCGACTTATCATCCAAGGGGCGGGTGGACGCGCCCCCCCCCCCCCCCCATATTCCGACAGGAATTACATTATATTTCCACTTCCAAAGAAAAATTGGCTTTCTTGTTGAAAATTTATTACTCTTTCAGATAGGGTCAATAACATGAAGGAGGAGGAAGATGAAAAGAAAAGAAGCCTCACGGTAGTAGACATTTTACATTTATTTCAATTTCGAAAGTTTCTGGTTTTATCGAGAATGTTGCAGGCTACCTTATACACTCGCTCGGGCACAAGTAGATTTATTGGGTGTGAGAGTTGGTTGAACGGATCTCTAAGGGTCGCACCGTTCTGTGGTTTACATGCACGCGGACGTTTAAGTAAACTGTTTGGCCGGGGATATTGGTGGAAGAACCGTGGCTATTTTTGGGGATAAATGTCAAACGCCGACCTAAGGGGGTGGGATTTGCCTGTGAGGACGGGGTGCGAAAGTTTAGACGACGAAATGCGATTTGGTTAAAGGGTTGAATGAATCAGCGCGAAGTGATGAGTTTGGATTGAAACTCAAGGGTTTTGGTTTGGGGTTTTATGTGGAGGGTACGGAGGGCAATGGATGGAGACTCCGTACTTTCGATTTAGAAATCGGTAAATGAAAGTTGTTCTCGTTCGTTGAAACGTCATTTTAAAAAATGTACTGAAAATAGTTTAGATGCATTCTGGTGGCAAGAAAATAAACTATCATGAAGAGGAGTGTATCCGTCTATTCTGCATTGTTGTTTTATTGTTTAATCTCAATGTCGCAATAAGGAGGTATGTTCAGCAGCGCTATCTATATGTTAGTAGGGAGTATTCACGTGACGTCACATCGGCCATATTGGAGGCCACCTATAGTACTATTTCAAGTTTCATTTAGCTGTCAATGGAAAACGAATAATATTGTTTACGGAGAAGTATAAGAATTTGAACACGTATATCCCCCGATAAAGTGTACGAAAATGATTACTGTATGCTTTTGTAAACGATTAAAAGAGTAATCGAGAAAAAAGCGTTTGTTTATGTTGATTTTAAGTGATAATAGCAAACCAAAGTTAGAGAACAGTTGAATTTGCATCAAACGCCAGCAGAAACATAGTAACAACGAACTACCAATCACATGCCATTGTGGCCTCCAATGTGGCCGCCATGCGCAATACGTGAATACACCAGGCGTGTCACTGTATACAAGCAACAAGTATAAAGAAACGGTTCCCAATGTTTTTTCTTGATCCAAATTATTAGTATGCTAAGCTAAACAAATTATTAATATGCCACAGTTTTAATTGAAGAATCCACAAATTCTCTATAGCGGATGTGTATCAAAGTTTAAAAAACTGAGTTTATTCACACCCGACAGTGTCAACTGAAAACCTTTGTTGTTACATGTTTTAAAAACCAATCAAGTTATTCTGTACCGACGAAGCGTTCTCCAAACATCACATCATCGGCATTTATCTTGTTCACCCCTGGCACTTGAAACACAACTCAATATCCAACAAGTGAAGCTAGTCTACCGATACTTTCAAGTTGACCCCACTTGACCCTTTATTATTAATTGTTGAACATCACCAAGATCAAAACCTTTGCACTAGAAACACCAACAGATAACAATGGAACAAATGAATTGAACTGATGGACAAACCATCAGCTGTCAAGATGATAAAATTGCAACCATAGAAATAAAAACAAGTGTAGCAATAGTAACTGCTCGCCATTTAAAACTTTTAATGATAGACAACGACTAAGTGAAAGTTTTGTATGTGTATTTGTTTGTTTTTTGTTTTGTTTTCCCAAATCAGAAGAAATTATTTTTTGATAGTTTGTTGTTTGTCCATCGATTCAATTAATTTGTTTCATTGTTGTCTTTTGGTGTTGCTAGTGCCCTTTATTCAGAGGTGTTGGCCGGATCGCTCGCAACGCTCTCTGTGCACTTGTTACGCCTCCCCATAACCCTATTAATTTATCACTCAATACGTATAGAACAGCTCGTTACACAACCAAATGTATCACGAATATGCTTGCTACGATCAACCCCAATCACAATTGTCGGCATCGTGATCAGGATCGCAATCGTACGTTTTCCCATGCTAAATCATCATGATTTTATTGCATGAACAGCGCCACAAGAACCAGGTATAAATTAACTTTTTCACGATTTCCGAATTGCGATTGCAATCCCGATACCACGACAATTGTATTCGGGGCTTTATAATAGGCCTATATAAACCTATTAATTTACGTCTCGCATATATTCAAAACGAAAAATAACTCGTTCACACACAAAACCAAATGTACCGCACGAATATACGTTTGTTTCGCAAAACTGTTGTGTTTTGTTTTGTGCCCATCTACATAAACAAGTTGAGCTAGTGAATGTTACCGGCATCGCTTAATATTCAGTCGCATGCCTTAAGTGATTTATGTAACCATAGTGACCGTAAAACACAGGTCCTGTAGTTGAATCACGTAGGCTGTGTCCGTTATATTGCGGGCTTGCATAGTAATGGTTGGTCGGTCGGTTTCGTGTCGGTAACATAACGTGTAATTTGTAAGGTCTCTCGCCGTTCTATAGTCGGCACGATGTGGCAACGCTGTTGGAGACGATCCGCCATTTTGTACGTATTCAGCGAATAACAGAAGGGTTGTCGGTGTAACTAATAGAATTTAAGTTGTCACCTTGGACTCAGCTGTGTCGTAAGCATCAGAATACTTTCGTTGGGGCAACTTTAGTTGGTATAGTTCCTCGCGGGTTGGTGCAGTGATTATCAGCCCATGTACAGACAGGGGCTAAAGTATATTGGGGATGACTGGACATTTATGTTACTCACTAAACGCCTTCTAAGTGCTAAATTCGAAAAATACTGACATGTTTTAGAAAACGTGTTTGTTAAATAAGGAAGGGGCTCGATATCAGTTTTTTATCATCACTAATCGAACCCCCATACAAAGATTAATAGAAAATACTTCACTACCACGCTGTACAATGATTGTAATTAATGTCACTAAAAACGGCATTTTTTCGAATCAGTTGTTTGAACCAGTCTGGTTATCCGACATAGATTCAATTTCAATTGCAAATTACATTTTAATGATGACAACGTTTACATTATAAAATTTAATGCAAATAAGTGAATAAAAAAAGACAGTAATTTAGAGTAAACATTATTTATTTGTTAAATATTCTAATGGTATTTACTTTTTTAATGTAGTGGATGTTCCACTCACATACCATTCCACTCACATACCGAAGTCGATTATTGAGTCTTTGACTCTGGACCGCCGATAAACCTCATTGCACAACTATGACCTGGGTACATAAAAATCAATAAATTCACATGTAGAGTCTACCCACTCAGTAATGAAACTGATTTTCAGTGGGGGACTTTAATTTAAAGCAACTAACCCAACCCTGTAGGCTTCGAACACCATCGACGAGTGAGCGATAACCAATCAAAGATCGATATTTCAAATACGAAACATATGAATCAGTGATTGGACAGTGCGAACACTTGCGGACAAATGTCAGAATCAACAAGGCCGATTCAGAACAACTTTGACAAAGTTTATTTAAGTTTCATAATGTAAACGTTGTCATATTTATTTGGTAGCTCTGCTTGTCACACGATGCGACTAAACGATCCGAATATAGATAGCTATATTGAGAATCGTCACCATCAATAATCCCCCAGTCAAGTTACAACGAGCATGGCAATAAAACCTGAAACTGTCAATAAATTCCATCAACATCGAATAGAATCGAGTTTCCTCGCAATTCGCATTCACTCACTTGAATAACATATTATGACGTATTCGACGATTCGACACAAATCAAAAGTGGAGCCTTTCACATCATAGAAACTCTCGATCGGCAAATAGATCTTTTAGTCGTAAGAAAAACGATCGTTTTTCCTCTCTCGGAAAAGCTCCTCAATGGAAAATGTCGACGGGAAATGATTTCCTTTAAAATTAATCTATTTTTTTGTGTAAGCTTCCGAATGAATCACGGTTTCGTTATGTGAGTTGATTATCGCATCCGTCAGCAGATGAAATAATCAAGAAGTCGACCGGATGTGACGTCAGAGCTACGTTTGGTGATAAAAGAAGATCGCGGGGAGGAAAAACTATGCGTGACTTGGGCCTCCCATCCAATATCCAATATCCACAGTCCAGTAGGTATCCATTATCCGTCCACTATCACAAGAAACGCCAACGAACCATCCACAGTTCAAATGCCAATATCCACCAATTAATTTAAAGAAGAAAGTGGAAGAATTTGACATGTGGGTTGCCCCAACGAAAATATGCTGATGTTTACGACACAGCCGAGTCCAAGGTGACAACTTAATTTTCTACTTCGATAATTCCTACCATCTAATCTGAACAGGTCCATTGTGGATAATTTAAAAACTTCCGTTGGTTACCTGTAACGGTAGGTGTGGCCAAACCGCCTGTGCACTCGACTAAACCGAACCATGCATTTACGAATGTGTGAAAGAACGCCAGGTATCTGTTGATTTCCTTTCAATTAGCGCGGTTGAAAGGGGCAGTAGACAATGACCTGAGATCGGTATGCGAATACTTTCGTTGGGACTAGTATACCAGAAAATGTAGAAGATATCACACAAATGTGGAAATACTCGGTTTTGCAGGTATATTTCAGTTTTTTTTGTTTGTTTTTTCTTTTCAGCAGAAGGTCCAGGGTTTGATCGAGCTGGTTCGGACTGTTTTTTTTAACTACGGACATTTCCACATCAAATCTATCTGTACGGAACGGCGCAACTTTGAACCGCCATAACAACGAAGATAATAATAAATGTTCCAACATAAAATCAGTTCCTAAACCGCAGTATTTAGACAAGAAATAGCGTTGGTCCAGTGGTTAGCATCCCTGCTTCCAATGCAGAATGTCCCGGGTTCAAATCCCGCTTCAGGCAGAAGTATTTTAGCTTCTAATATGGATTCAATTCGTTTACTTCTTGGCTTAGGAATAAGTAAACGGTGACTTTGGAGCCGTCCTAGCAACGAAGCACTCAATAAATTCATAGTTGTTCTGAATCGACCTTGTTGATTCTGGCATCTGTCCGCAGGTGTTCGCACTGTCCAATCACTGATTCATGTGTTTCATATTTGAAATATCGATCTTTGATTGGTTATCGCTCACTCGTCGATGGTGTTCGAAACCTACAGGGTTGGTTTAGTCACTTTAATTAAAGTCCCCCACTGCAAATCAGTTTAATTACTGAGTGGGTAGACTCTAAATGTGAATTTATTTTATTTTATTTTATTTAAACAAATTTAACACACAAAAATGTGGATTTTTCAAATAACAAAACTGAGGTCCTTTTTGACGCAAGAGAATATAACTGAAGAGTAAATGTAATAGAAAAATGGTAAAACCAGACGAAAATTGGAATATGTACACGAGATATTTAAGAATGTGTTGTAGTAGTTTGGTACAAAAATAATACTTTATTGAACACACTTCAATACAGACAACAACAACTCTTAACTTTCCCAACATAAACGGGTAATATTTACAGATAATAACACAAAAGTTGTGGAAAAAAAAGCAAAAACATGTTTAGTGTGTTGGGTAAAAAAAGTCGGAAAACCCCCACGTTGTAGTAAAAGTTATGTGAAAATGAAAATATGGGGGATTGACACATACAACATGCGAGTATATATGTAAGGGTGGGCGTCCCATCTAGCCAGCAAGATCCTAGGAACCAACAACCGAGGCAAAGATCAATAAAAGTAAGCTAAGCCTGCTCCTTCCTCTCTTCTCTTCCCCAGTGCCCGATTAGCATACGAGACTACATTCATCCCACGTTGTATATAGTCTGTCTGTACTGATAGGCTCAGGCTATGTAAGCCAGACTACGACATGACGCTATCAGGGTAGCAAGGCACTCGGATCAAAGATGAAACAATGCGTGTGATCACTCAAGTCAAGGCCCTTGATACGAGAAGATATTCATCCCACGTTGTATATAGTCTGTCTGAGGCTCAGGCTATGTAAGCCAGACTACGACATGACGCTATCAGGGTAGCAAGGCACTCGGATCAAAGATGAAACAATGCGTGTGATCACTCAAGTCAAGGCCCTCAATACGAGAAGACATTCATCCCACGTTGTATATAGTCTGTCTGTACTGATAGGCTCAGGCTATGTAAGCCAGACTACGACATGACGCTATCAGGCTACCAAGGCACTCAGATCAAAGATGCAACAATGCGTGTGGTCACTCAAGTCAAGGCCCTCAATACGAGAAGACATTCATCCCACGTTGTATATAGTCTGTCTGTACTGATAGGCTCAGGCTATGTAAGCCAGACTACGACATGACGCTATCAGGCTACCAAGGCACTCAGATCAAAGATGCAACAATGCGTGTGGTCACTCAAGTCAAGGCCCTCAATACGAGAAGACATTCATCCCACGTTGTATATAGTCTGTCTGTACTGATAGGCTCAGGCTATGTAAGCCAGACTACGACATGACGCTATCAGGGTACCAATGCACTCGGATCAAAGATGAAACAATGCGTGTGATCACTCAAGTCAAGGCACTTAATACGAGAAGACATTCATCCCACGTTGTATATAGTCTGTCTGTACTGATAGGCTCAGGCGATGTAAGCCAGACTACGACATGACGCTATCAGGGTACCAAGGCACTCAGATCAAAGATGAAACACTGCGTGTGATGTGGTTATCACTTAAGTCAAGGCACTTGAACAAAAGATGAAACAGAGCTCATCCAAGAAAAAGGCACTTGGATCCAAGACGAAACAGTACGTGTACAAGTCAAGGCACTTGGATCACAGGCAATCCAAGCACTTGGATCAAAAAGGAAAACAATACGTGTGGCGATCGTTAAAGCCAAGGCAATTGAAAAAAAGATGAAACAGCACGTGTACAAGTCAAGGCACTTGGATCAAAGATGAAACAGAGCTCATACAAGCCAAGGCACTTCGATCGAAGATAAACCAGTGAAATAATTACTAACCAGGAGATCCAAGTGTTATAGAAGTTCCAAACTCAGTATTGCGGGCGACAGCACACGCACGAAAAGCCAGTAAAGTACACCGAAAAGATATATTTAAAAAATGTTGGTAGACCCATAGGTGATTGGTTCTTTTACAAGTCGCGGAGGGGCGCTAGAATTCTAAACTACGCCACATGGGTAAGCGTTATTGAAATATTTTCGTTTAAACTGCAATTTAAAACGGTTTTAGTAACAATTATATATTTAAGTATCCAGCGAGGAGTCTTATATAGCTAGAACGGAAATTTGAACCTATCCTTCAGCACAAAGCTACTTCTTCTATTCATAGTTCCCACGTGACGTCACAGCGGCCATGATTGCGACACAATTGATGAGGACCAATCCTAGATCATTGGCAAATACTATTCAAATTTTAATGAATAAGCGTAATTTAGAATTTAAAAAGTAAACAAGTAATACAAAAATAAAAAATTAGCATCACACATACTAATTTTATTTAAAAAAACAGGCAGGATTTTAAAGAACTAAGAATTTATTTGTTCTACCACATGCAGCCTTCAATTGTTTCTCCATGGCTACGTCAAAGTTTGAACACAAATGTAGCCGCCACGCGCAAAGATGTGACGTACGTGCAACCTATGAATTGTCTCGTACAACGATATTGTCATAAACAACTATAAATATTAAACGAGTTGCATTAAATGCATCGCTACATAAGACCATGTCGACATGTTTATGTCACATCTTCAATAACAGATGCTGCTGAATAAAATAGATGCGCTTAAAACACGTCTTGTCTGTCGTTGAAAGTATCGCTAATATCCATAACCTGATATATTGCTTCGTCCCATTTAACAGCATGTTACTATGTTCCCGTAAAGGAAATATGCAATATACCCAACGATATAGAACGCATAAATAATTCAAAATGCAGAAAGAACTTAATATTAGGTATCATAAAATATTATACTACTTTGAACCAGTTTAGAAACTAACATTAATTTTAATGAAATATGAGCAACGTGACAAATTTCTATTATCCACATTATTAAATAAAGTATATAAATAAAAGATAATTAAGAAATGAAAATAATGAATATAAATCATTGTATACAATAAATTATTAATGTAAATGAAAACGAAATAAGTGAAAGGCCATAAGTGAAAAGAAGGCAACAAGAACATAATACAAGACAATACAATAAGTTGAAGATATACAAACATGCACATTGGTCACAGAGAATAGAATACAACAATAATGCGAACACACTATAGCATTCACGTGTGTTTTACTATATTATACAGAATTAATAAAAATGATGAACTGGCAGTAAATTCAATACCGTTATCACAACGACAGAATGTAGTTAATAAATAACACTCTAAAACAATTACAGATTATGATCGGAACATCCCATAAATAGACGATAACAAAATAAACAAGAATCGTAGACTAGGTACCGTAGATCACAATATACGTCATTGGTAGCAAATATATTCAAACTGCAGAATGTATTATTTATATAATATAGAAGAGTAATGATAATGTTACTTTAACGGATTTGATTGTGTTTAACTTGTAAGCAGGGTCAATTTAAGGAAGAAAAGTATTTCTATACTTAAATTCGCCCATTTTTTCTTATCATTTTTTTGTATGTTTGAAGTGTGTGTTCAAACTGATTGCATATTACGTAAAAAGAAAAGAAAAAAATAGACGAAATAAAGACACTATTATTATTATATGTGTCATACTAGGGATGTGCATATAACGTGTAGTCAAAGACGATTATCGAGACGATGAGTGGGTGATACTGATACTGCAAATGACAAGTCAGATTTCTAGCCTGCGCCTCGATTCTGTAAGAATATCAATACTCTTGTTTTGTTATGTTGATTGTTATATCATCTATAACCGCGGAATAGCGACTGATATCTCGATAACAAGACTCAATTGTTATCTTTACAGAAGCGCACAGTGCTGGAAAGCAAAAACCTAAAGATTTTAAACTACTGTTGGATTCAAAAAGGTATTTTCAAATTCACCCGAAAAATTAAATATATAATTTATAAAATAAATATGTTTTGTAGTTGGTCAGTGTTATTTAAAGAGTAGCAATACATTGCCATTTAACTATAATTATAGACTTACCATATTTAAAATTACCGTCGGATTCAATAAGATATTTTCAAATTCACAAGAAAATCATACAAACATAATTTAGAAAAGAAATGCTTTTGTACTTGGTCAGTGATATTTAAAGAATAGATATAAATTATAATTTTACTAAGTATGGACCTACCAGATTTAAAACTACCGTCGGATTCAATAAGTTATTTTGAAATTCACAAGCAAAATTATGAAATATATAATTTAGAAAAGATATATTTTTTTAGTTAGTCAGGGATTTTTAACAAAAAAATAGCTACACATTTGTTAATATATTGTAGCATTACAGACAAGTGAATAGTGAACAGGGTGGGTGCGCTACAATATCTTCTTTAGATATGGGTGGTAGGCCTATATGTTACAACATCATAATAAAGATAGAGTGAGAGATCATTTTAGCAGAAACAGATCATACATTTGTTAAACATGCATCTCTATTATACTCCTCCAGTTTGTACTAAGTTCGGAGCAAACGCGTGGAGTAGATTGGAATAATATTAACTGTGAATGTATAGATAGACAGATGGATACAGTTGCCATGACTACGGCAAGGAGATTAACAGACCCCGTTCGGTTCGGTTCAACGAGGCGAATTTAAACCAATATTAGCTCGAACCACAATGTCATCATCTTGCAGTATACATAATATGTCGTTGTGGAGTTACGCAAACCGCGAGGATATTCGGCTGATGTCGACGATACGATACAAGCGGAGATATTCATTTAGTAGACTCATTTGGTAGACTCATTTAGTAGTCTCATTTAGTAGTCTCATTTATTACTCTCACTAAAACACCGCGAGAAAATAATGTAAACAAAATTAATATCTTGAGTAGACAAAACAATACTGACAAAAATATAAATGCAAGAATTGTGGTTTAGTTAGAATTAAAAAACCGTGTTTAAAAAATTAAACCATATATTTCTATCGTTACTAAGTATTTGGTAATCAATCGTAATTATTCTTATTTTTTATTTAGGTAGTTTTCTTATTATACAATATACTGAGAAATATTAAAAAAATGGTAACAGTAAGAGATAGTAAACCTCTGGTTATATTCCCGGTTTTCTTACCAAAAAGGTTAACACACTTGTAGCAAAAAGGTTTCCATTTGTTAAAATGCATAATATACACAATTTATCTTCAATCCCCTAGCTTAACGTGTTCCCTCATAGAGCCAAGCTTAATATAATCTAGTATTAGTTTTGTTTTACCCACATTTAACTCGCAGTAATGCTCCTAAATGGATATTTACTGCTAACCCGGCACCGCCACCATTTGTAAAACTCTTTGACATTTGGTTTGGTTCCCTCTCAGACAGCGGGTGTGAGACTCGTCATAATAGTCATAATAGTCATAATAGTCATAATAACTTGACTACTGATCTAGGAACACTTTATTTGCAACAACAATGGGTTTCACAGTGGGTGTGAGACTCGTCATAATAGTCATAATAGTTACTCATAAGTCATAATAAATTGACTACTAATCTAAGAACACTTTATTTGCAACAACAATGTGTTTCACTAATACTAAATATAAATGTAGAAGTCTTATATAGTAAAAAAATATAAACAAAGTAAATATAATAGGAGAAGAATATAAATAAACTCATAACAAAATAAAAATTATTCTAGCAAGATTAAAATCTTTGACAATACACAACATAAATTCCACGGCTGAATCCAATCATTGGTGAGCAAGTTATCAATCCGTAGATAGTTAAAACCGCTCTCTAATATTTTATCTTTTCTACCACTCTTTTCATGTCTACACATCTTTTACAACGCACATATTGGATATCTGGGCCTGGATTCACAAAAATGTCTAACTCTAAGGTCCAGTAACAATGTCCCAATAACTACCTATTCGTCGAATAGCTTGTTTTCTTCATGGCAACGACCAATGAAAACTCTTGAAATTCTCCAAATAGCTTAATTGATACAAATAACTAACCAATAGCGAACACGCAACTGACGTCACATCCAGCCTACAACAATGGAACAAATGATTTGAACTGATGGACAAACAATCAGCTGTCAAAATAACAAAATTGCAACCATAGAAATAAAAACAAGTGCAGCAATAGTAACTGCTCGCCACTTAAAACTTTTAATGATGGAAAACGTCTAAGTGAAAGTTTTGTATGTTTGTTTTTTGTTTTAATTTCCAAAATCAGAAGACATTTTTTTGACAGCTTGTTGTTTGTCCATCGATTCAATTCATTTGTTTCCTTGTTGTCTTTTGGTGTTGCTAGTAGCCTATTAGGAGATTGTAAGACCAGCCCTAAGATTTGCCTAAACTAGGACGTCTTAGCACTTAGGCACCTTTGTGAATCTGGGCCCTGTTGTATTTGTTTCAGTCCAGCGCTGGCTCTTCTATTTTACCAACCTCTTGCCCTGAACATACTAGTATGGTAGTAGCATATTTAGTATGTAAACAATGGCAGTGTTGTCTTGTATAGCAGACCATATCTCAATCCAACTGACCGAAGGAGAAACACAACAAAACAAATAGAATTTCTCAAATTTAACAAAGTTTAGGTGGCTCATCCATCCCTGCTTCCAATGCTGAAGGTCCCGGTTTCAAATCCCGGTTCAGCCAGAAGTTTTTTAACTTCTAATATGGATTCAGTTCCATTACTTCTTGTCTTAGGAATAAGTAAACGGTAACTTTGAAGCCGTCCTAGCAACGAGGCACTCAATAAATTCAAAGTTGTTCTGAATTGGCTTTGTTGATTCTGACATCTGTCCGCGGGTGTTCGCACTGTCTAATCACTGATTCATATGTTTCGTATTTGAAATATCGATCTTTGATTGGTTATCGCTCACTCGTCGATGGTGTTCGAAGCCTACAGAGTTGGTTTCGTGGTTGGTTAAAGTCCCCCACTGCAAATCAGTTTCGTTAATGAGTGGGTAGACTCTAAATGTGAATTTATTTATTTTATTTTTAAATGGTGGCGGCGCCGGGTAAGCAGTAAATATCCATTATGTACAATTAATACATGTTAACGTGCGTAAAATATAACTCATACTAGATCATATTAAACCAGGCTTTATATGAGAACACGTTAAGATAGGAGAGTGATGACATATCGTTCTTACATCATTAATATATGCATTTTAGCCGACATGTAACTCTATTTTGCAACTGTTTTACTCATCACCTGAAAACTACGGTATAAAAGTACACAAATCATAAGTTTATTCTTATTTTAGAATGCACAAAGTCCAGGGTACGCTCTCAGGCCAGGACTAAGATATTTCAACTTTCTAAATTCACATTAATCTTATTGACAAACGGGGACTGGAGCCACCAATATGATAAGACCAAAATATAAATAATTTTTTTTTAAATCGCCACTGTATACATGTTTTTGTAATGAAGGGGTAGACATATTTATGTACATGTATTTATTTAAATTTAATACACCACGAAACGTATCTTATTACGAAACAAAGAACATATACTTTTGACCGACTATATACCTTTCTTTCCCGACTCAATTTTTGATATCAAAACATATCTTGACTTTTACCTTACATCCGTTCCCTGTAAACATATTCACAGCTCTAAGGGCTGTTGTAAATCTCGCCCGGAGACGTGGGTACTTACCCCCTCCACCCCCCCCCCCCCCCCCCCCAATCCCACCCTCCCCTATCTCTCCAGTCGCGTCTCGTGAAAAAAAAAGCAAAAGAAACACAGCGACAACAATATTTCACACTTGGAAAAAGCGAGAATGATTGGCCTTTGAAAAGTGTACAACAGTTAACAGAATAGGGAACACGCGTATGAAAATTTTAATCGATTTTTAAATACATTGTCTCTCATTTAATAATTATTTGTCTTTGAATTTTGAAAAACAGATCAGTCTATGCCTCAAAATAATTGGTTTAGTAACGATAAATAAAAGGGCGCGAAAAACGAGCCGCCGCCATGTAGAGTGGATTTGA
Organism: Isoperla grammatica; assembly: GCA_945910005.1. Taxonomy (NCBI): domain Eukaryota; kingdom Metazoa; phylum Arthropoda; class Insecta; order Plecoptera; family Perlodidae; genus Isoperla; species Isoperla grammatica. The sequence goes on from CAMDTW010000550.1 coordinate 51,863, forward strand.
CGTCATGGTTTTGTACTGTGTACGCTGACCGCCTCAGCGATTGGTCTGTTACGCCACATCTACAAAATCATTGCGTCACAGCCACCTGTACGCGTTTCAGATCCCCGAGTTTAAACTTCAATAAATGCGACCACATTAAACCTATTTAAAAATTTCTTTTTTACTTGGGACTTGCATTAATATACTTTTTGTATCTGATACTATTAAACAAGTGTTTGGTTTAACAAAAAAAATCGTACGCGTGTTGCCTATTCTTTGCGAGTAATAAAACTTTTATCCCACCGCCTTGCAACGCAACGCAACTCGCCGAGATTCTGTTTAGGGGGGGCTGTGCGTTGAGTATCGACGCGTTGGCTGGCGCGGGAACGGAACTCGAAGGAGGTTGTTCGCTTGATTTCACATAGAAACTGTTTGGAAAGATAACCACATCAAACCTACTGAATGTGTAAACAAAAAACAGTTGTGTTAGACACACTAGGATGCACATCCTCGCGCACAATAGGGCACTAGCAACACCAAAATACAACAATGAAACAAATGAATTGAATCGATGGACAAACAACAAGCATGTCAAAAAATAATTTCGTCTGATTTTGGAAAACAAAACAAAAACAAACAAATACCCATACAAAACTTTCACTTAGTTGTTGTCTATCATTACAAGTTTTAAATGGCGAGCAGTTACTATTGCTACACTTGTTTTTATTTGTATGGTTGCAATTTTATTATTTTGACAGCTGATGGTTTGTCCATCAGTTCAATTCATTTGTTCCATTGTTGTCTTTCGGTGTTGCTAGTGCCCTATAGAGAGCTTGCAATAACGTCATTTCCGGTATCGCACGGTGGCCATATTGAAGAATTCTGTAAACATTTGTTTACGTTAGTCCGACACTGCATTGTAGCAATATTGTAGATGTCCTTTGACTGACACATCAACTGTTTTCAAACAAAGGTTCCGTATTATGACTGAAAACATAATAATAAGAACGCGTAAACTCTGTTTGAAGACAATCATTTGCATGTGTTATCATTTTCTTGAACTTTTACCTGCACACATCAATCTATATGGCTTGAAACTGTGATATTTCCTGGATAACCTATGTGGCAACAAGCAATGTGTACCTCATAATGGCCGCCACGTGACGTCTATTGAAAGCTACCTATATAGGGGACGAATGTTACAATAATTCATAGGGTACAGGGTTCCGTTCCCGGTTAGAGCTGGGGTTTTAAGGCTGTACGTCCAACTAGCCTGCGGAACTTCCGATTTCAGTCTGTTTAACTTGCTTTATAATGTGTTTAAATTGTCCCGAATGTAAATCAAACTATGTCATCCTGTAGAGAATTTACTGTTCTTTCTTATGAATGTTTCTTTGTTCCAATCAATATTTTCGTTTTTAATATTTTCTTAATTACTTTTTATAATACGATGTTGTTGGGACACCTCACCCCTAATTAAGAACATTTGCAAAACGGAAATATTTATTGGAGTAAAAGAAGTAGTATTAAATTCTCTACAGGATGACATATTTTGATTTTCTTTTGGGACAATTTTAAACATCTTAAAGCACTTTTAACAGCCAAACATTGGGTGTTCTTCATGGTAGGTGAACATATAATTCAATGAGATACTGGTAAACGGTAATTTTGGAGCCGCCATAGCAATAAACCACATAATAAATACTATAATCCTCACCGCGGTGAAAATCACTGTTTGTAGACAATGAATATGAATCCGCCATTATTTTGTTCACTGATTATATTGCATTCATGGGAAAGAAGTCTACTTGGCAAAATACCCTGTGAGTGGGTTAGGAAACTGAATATACAATAAAAATTTTCAAAGAAAGCAAAGAGGAAAAATACACAATTTGATCCTTTATATTTGACGAAATTGTGACACCAACAGTCGTATCTAAAGACTTCAATATCACATCGACAAAGGGATGATTCAATTGAATCCAACTATTTTTATTCCCACTATTATCCATCGCCGATCGTCTAAAAAACTACTACTGAACCACACAGCCGAGTAAATTATCATTTATATGACACAATAAATAAACTTTAATAGCTAGACCATGATGAAAGAGAGCTTGGTGTATTAACATTACAATAGAGTGTGTCATATTTCTTTCTAACGTCTTTGGACGAGACATTTTTACAGAAACACTAGACTCGTTTAATGTGCGGTGCCAAAGCTTTTAGAGGTCTTGGACCAACATTTTAAATTGAAATGCACGAAGCTCCATTGTATGTTGACAGCTGTCACGTTGTCTATTCATTTCATTTCTTTGAGTTAATTTATTATTCACTCATACATGTACCTACATACAACTGATTTCGTCACATAAAAGTCACATAAATTTAAAACACTTTCTAGAACTAATAAAAGATTAATATCAGACCAAAAAATCAAAGAAATTGTACTTTAATCTATCTAGATTGTACTGGTATATAATCATGTACACTGTCTAATTGGCAGTGGTGTATAATCATATAAACGGTGATATGAAGGCTGGTCCACACAGATTTTTGAGACATACGATTTAAGGTTTAACGCGTAGTCGTAAAGTTGGATCATAGGAAACACGTACTGGCGTTCACACAAAGTTTTAGTTTTAATACGTAGTTTTCATTGTTGTTTTTAAAACAACGTCTTTAAACCTTATGCATTATGTCTTCAAAATCTGTGTGGACCAGCCTTTAGTCAAGCCATAGCAACGACGCACACAATAAATCTTATAAATGTCCCCCATCTGAAAAACAGTTCCTGTAATTGAACGGGTCGACAATGCAAACAGATTAATTTGTATTTATTTATAAAAATAAAGTGTCAAAGAAAAAAATAGAAAAGTGAAAAAAAAAAAAGATTTTAGTTTAAACATGTGCAAACCTGTTCATAAAAAGCAGGGCCCGGATTCACAAGAGGTCCTAAGTCATTTTTTGGTCTTATCTCTAAGACCGGCCTGACTTTTAACGTCTTGTGAATCCTGGAAAGTATCTGAGAACAGACTTTAAAACATATTATTGGAATGTTCATTATGTCCTTGTTCATACCAGGAATTAGTTATTTATTCATGTTACCTGGGTCTGGTTTTACAGGAGGTCCAAAGTAAGGCCGGTCTTAGAGTTAAGACCAGAAAAAGACTTATGACCTCTTGTGAATCCGGGCCCAGGTTCTAGTGTTTGGGCGCTCGTACAACACCAACCATCATACCCAAGAGAAGCGAAGCCAGAGTAGAAACGGCTACTTCGCTAACTTAATAACCGTGACACACGGTATAGCTACTAAATGTAATCTTTCATAAAAACTTCTCAAATTACTTCTGCTTCAAGATCACAGTTTGTTTTTTTAAAGTTTAATGGTCTAAGTTTAAAAATTATTAGAAAAGTTGTTCGCGAGAGTCAGATTTTGAATTCGTGTCGAGTTTCAGGTTAAAGTAGAGTAGACGATCTTCCAGCCACCCGAAGTGGGAGGGGGGAGGGGGGGGGGAAAGGGGGGATAGGGAAACTTTGGTCTTGATTTAACGTGAATCGACTTTTGGTGGGTAGTTAAAAGATGATATCTTTTGGGTCGACGTGAGCGCCAAAGACAAGTCAAAACTTGCAACTATTACGATCGTGTAGATATAATATTGAGATGGTCTAAATGTAAAAACCGCACCAAATGAACGTTTTTTTAGTTATGTTTTGAGAAGACTATACAGAAAACTGAAAAAATGAGAATGTCGGGAATGAAATTTCGTGAGATGGTTTAACAAAATTTCAAATATTGCAATCATTACGATTGTCATTAGAGCAGCCAATTACAGGATGATTATAACAATTAATCTGCTGCCCTTATGACAATTATATAATAATAATAATAAAAATAATAAAAATAACAAAAATAATAACAATAACAACAATAATAATAATAAAAATAATAATAATAATAATAATAATAATAATAATAATAATAATAATAATAATAATAATAATAATAATAATAATAATAATAATAATAATAATAATAATAATAATAAAACGACAGAGATTTGGATCGGACGCCAAAGAGGTTAGAAAGACAGATATTATTTCATAGACCGGCACCTCCACCAAAACGACCAAGATTATTCTCAAACAGACTGGAAGACTTGCAGATTCCACTTGAGAGTATACCAACATTCAAATGTTCATTCCAATATTGCACCGCGAGACATTAGTTTAGTTCTATGTCTTTACAAACACAACAAAAGTATGTAGTATTGTAGAAACTTAAACTGAATATGAGAAAACAATACACAACAAAAGTATGTGGTTTTGTAGAAAACTAAAACTGAATATGAGAAAACAATACATTAGAAAAGTATGTGGTTTTGTAGAAACTAAAACTGAATATGAGAAAACAATACACAACAAAAAAGCCAATGTGGTTTTGTAGGAACTAAAACTGAATATAAGAGTAACAACAACAAAATACTCGGATCACTCGCATTGGATCTTCATTTACAATTAAAAAATTAATGTGCGTAGTTTCATTCGGTCTATACAGTACTTTTCATATTCCGTATAGCGTTTTAAAACAGTAAATACAAGCGTTTTAAACATTGGCACAACTCTTATGTAGTTATATAACAAACTTGACAACCTCGATAATCGAGCCTCGTTATCCACAAACTGTCAGCTTCTATGGGTGATTATATTCTGCATGGCTGACGGTTTCTCTTGGAACTAAGCCATGCACGAGAAACTTAATGGCTGCCATGGCTGCAACTACACAACTTACTTTTCAAAGTAAATACCAGTTTAATAAACCAACAATAATTAAAAACACAAACATGTAGCTTCGTTTTCAAACTCTGCAACATTTCATTTATTTCATCCATCAATAACTTTCACGGTTATACAAACAAACAAGTAAACTCGTAACTGATTTTATAGTCAAACAGTTTCAAACTTCAAGGGTTGTTCCACATGCTGTTGTAAAGTGGTATTAAGAAATTAAATACGAGACGTTTTTATTTTTATTCTACTACGTACGGAACAACGTTTTGAAAACTAGAACATACATTTTTTTAACTGAAGTAAAAAAGTGTCATTCATAAAATGTAGCTTAAAGTCGATCGATGATAACTGCACATGTAATATAAATCATTCAAATTGTATGTACTGCAAGTTGAGATTAAGCTTGTGAATATTGTAGAAAAAAATATGCACCTACCGCTATTAGTTTTTTTATTTATTGAGTGTTGAAATGCGTTGGAATTCCCTATGTTATACATTGTAACTGAACAAAAACCTACACTTTCAATCGTATAACTTTGCGTAGCACCTTCAAAAAGTAATATATTGTAACAAATTTTAGTCTTAAATGTAGATAACTTCATGACTAACATGAATACGTTTGAAAAAGATGATCGAACGCGATCCGTTTTGGAGATATTCGCGTTGGTGTGTCAATTTTACGTCAAATCTACTCAAATTAGAAACTATAAATATAGTTTATTAATAAAAAAAAATATATAATTTCAAGAAGTTCAGTATTAAATGCTACTCACATGTAATAATTCTTGAAATTCATAATTTAGAATAAAAAAAAATATTTTTTCATGTCCATTTAATTTGAATAGTTTAGTTGTTGTATTGAATGGGTAGTTCACTTCATCGATCGACTTTAATTGTAACTTTGCTCTTGTTTATACATTGTTTTCTTCTTTAAGATTTAGGGGAAGTGTGATATAACTTGGAATACAAACGATAAGGGATATTAATATTATCATTCAATATTCAACAACATTTCGATAATCGATTCCAAAAATATTATCGTATGGATTTTTTTTTCCCGAAAAAGCGTCTTCGCAATGCAGTATTTCGTTCTTCTCAGGCCTTTGTTGTGTTAAACAACTCAAAGATACCGCCAAAATACTGGGCCTCACACATCATATATGATTACTGTCAACAGTGTCACGTCAGATGTGTCCAAGGAATGTTGCTATAGGCCACTTAAAATAGACTAGATGCAATCTGGTGGCAAGCAAATAAACTTCCATGAGGAGGAGATTACTCATCGTTGATTTGTTGAAACCATCAATGGTGCAGATAAGGAGGTAGCTTAGCAGCGCTATCTATCGTTAGTTTGAGTCTCCTTATACGAGTCTCCTTATAGGAGACTCAAACTAACAATAGATAGCACTGCTAAGCTACCTCCTTATCTGCACCATTGATGGTTTCAACAAATCAACGATGAGTAATCTCCTCCTCATGGAAGTTTTTTTCAGTTAGGCGACAGTAAAATACTACTTAATGTTTGTAAATTTATCATCGCCGATAACGCAGTCATTTTCTCGACTGTCGATAATTTTTATTTTATCGTTGTGCATCCCTATGAACAACCAATAATATAAACAGATCATTTAAAAATAAATGCCATGTTCCCCGTATTCATTCTAGCTAGAATCAACAGCTCTCTTCGGTCGAGGCACAAACCACCCAATTTGTAGCGTCAGGTTTCAACGCGGCTGTTTCTATCTCTCGCATATTTCTCGGGCGGGTCGACGTGGGGGGGGGGGGGGGAGGGGGGAAATACCCCCCGCGGTGGCGTCACCCAAGATTGAGCTGTAACCCGTCGTAATAAAACGCACCCCCTCTCTCTCTCGCACTCGCGACGCAATACAGTGATATATCACGCACAGTGTTCTCTCTCTCACACACATGCACTGCCCTCTTGTGTTGCCGCGAGAGAAGCCTCGGCACTCCGCACAAGAAGGCGGTGGAAATCTATTGATATAAGAATACAGTGTAAATTCACATAATATGCACGAGGTGTGTAGGTACCAAAAAACAGTACCGAAATGTTTGTTTACATTCGAATGATGATTCATAGTTGAGATTTTTCAGATTGCGTTTGGTTGAAGTTCTATTGATCTACAAAATTAATTTGCTAGTACTACCAAAGATTCTTTGGTACTACTACTACTGAAAAGCAACGTGAGAAATTATGTTGTCTCGGCCACTCTTTTTGTGGTTTACTATGGCATCAAATAATTATTTTAGTAAACTTTGTTGGGGCGCATATACGTGTAAAAATAATAATACGGTGGACTGCACTACAAAGAAAGACCTGAGAAGTAAGAAAGAATGCATTACGAACAGTTCTTCCGAAAACGAACCATTCGATAATGTTTATTTATTATTGATTATCGAAATGTTATTGAATATTCTGCTAACAAGTAGATGTAGCGCTGCTAAGCAACCTCTTTATCTGCGCCATTGACATAATAGTTTATTTTCTCGCCACCACAATGCATCTATAGTCTTTACTCTTAACAGTAGTTTATTTTCTCACCACCAGAATACATCACGTTATTTCGACCGGCCAAGAAGCATCTATGTGTAAACCACAGCCTTCTCGGCGGGTCAATGATGGAAGCGATCGGAATCACCACTTGTTATTGACGGAAGACATTCATCGTTGTTATTCTAGGAAGCCGTGTGTGTGTGTGCATCAGCTTTTATCCGCGTGCACACATTCAGTTCAGAGTTTTATGTCTTCACAATAAATTCCTCCTTTATCGCGACTGCGACGGTAGTTTTACATACAAGCAGACCGGAACGCCGTTCGAACTTTTCTTCTTCTATCGGAGAATTGAGATTTTACGGTTCGTCGATTTTCACCGTCTATGTTGTTGTAACGTTCGCTTGAACTGGTTTCAGGGCCGGTGTAAATAAATAAATAAAATAATACATTTGTATTTATAGGCTTCTAGCAAGCTTGCTTTACCACAATGAAACAAATGAAATGAATCGATGGACAAACAACAAGCTGCCAAACAATAAAATATTCTGATTTTGAAAACAAATCTTCAAAACAAACAAGACTTTCACAACTTGGTTATAGTCCTCCCAACGAAACTATTCTCATGCTTTCGTCATAACCCCTGAGGCCTCGAAATAAACTTCCGCGGACAGTTTACTGCCTGTGTTCATGCGCGCACTATTGCCGAATACTAAGATGGCGCACGACGAAATTAGCAGCTCCTGCACTGCAATCACGTAACTTTCCTGGCGGAGGCTTGTCGAACTCGGGAGTTCGACGAGCCTTCGCTAGGTGGAGATCAAGTAGACCGTGTTGTGTAGCCAATGAGAGTTCGAGAATTCGAAAAAGTTCACAGGAACTATCAAAATCCAGCAAGCTGTGAGCAACATTGGCAGTCTTTTGTTTTTATTGAAAGCCTGTCAAAATGTATCAAAATTCACACTTTACTGAGTAGATCCATAAAGTAACTACTCGCAGCAAGTATTTATTCTAATATTCCACTGTGTTCTAGAGGTAGGTCTAAACTGTAAAGGTATAGTCCGTCCTACTTTAGTTTTATGAAATAAGTTGTTTAAACACCGGCGTTTCCGCCATTTCTTGGTATCGAAAGCTGTGAATGGCTGGGTTCCCGTGATCTATTTTTAATTATCACTTCTCTACAAACAGGATTTATTGGTTTTGTTACTACAAACTTATATTTGTATTTAATTTTTAAAAATATTCGTCGTGTAATATTATTAATAGCAACTTACACAAATGAGAGAATTACCATTTATCAACGTCGGACAAGTTGGCCAACTCACAAACTGCGACAATCCGACGCAATCTTCCATCAAGCACACGGAGGAATGACAAGTTAAGTTGCCATTCTGGACATGGCCTGTGATGAAAGCATGAGAATAGTTTCGTTGGGAGGACTATACCCATCATTAAACGTTTCAACTGGTGAGCAGTTACTATCGCCATACCTCGTTTTCTTAATAATGTTGCAATTTTATTATTTTGACAGCTCGTTGTTTGTCCATCAGTTCGATTCATTTGTTACATTGTTGTAGTTCGGCTGTGACGTCAGTTGCAAGTTCCCTATAGTCTATCCACTGAGCTACAACTGATTTTCGGTGGTTGTGTTTTCAGTAGTTCAGTGGTCCATTGTTCTCGACTCGACAATTGAAAAGGAAACAGCCCATGGAAGCGTATACAAGAAATGATCCCTTTTTATTGAACATTGATGTACTCACGTGAAGTCACAACAGCCATAATGTTGCTCACATTTGAGCTGTCAATAGGGCACTAGCAACACCAAAAGACAACAATGAAACAAATGAATTGAATCGATGGACAAACAACAAGCTGTCAAAAAATAATTTCTTCTGATTTTGGAAAACAAAACAAAAGACAAACAAATACACATACAAAACTTTCACTTAGTCGTTGTCTATCATTAAAAGTTTTAAATGGCGAGCAGTTACTATTGCTACACTTGTTTTTATTTCTATGGTTGCAATTTTATTCTTTTGACAGCTGATTGTGTGTCCATCAGTTCAATTCATTTGTTCCATTGTTGTCTTTTGGTGTTGCTAGTGCCCTATACAAGACAAAAACGATTACCACGAAACAGGACTCTAATTCGGTGGACTCTATAGAAATTTGCTATTTTAAATTTACTATCGATCGATATGTAGTCGTATTTTCGATTATCGATACCCTAATATTCATTCTATCATTGTACATTCCTAGAATATTCACCCAGTTTTAAAACGTGCAGAGCAGAGAAATATCACTTCACTATTCTGTTTAAAGTGAGTGTACTTTAGTGTGCTTATCACTTCATCCCTCCACTCCCATAGGCTGCCACGCGAGTACAGCTTAGGGCGTCATATCATATATATTTAAAGCCGAAAATAAATGTTTTGGAAAAGAATATATTTTCTCTTCTGCACAGAGCTTTTTCACGTAGAGCTTACCGGCACTGACAGATATCGTAAATCACCACTCGTCTGGCGTGGTTAATATCATTGTGTACCCCTGGCCTCGCGTATCTAATGCCGCACTGTACAATGCAAATAATATAGAAACATCTCCGAAAACCTCACGTTTGTAATGTTATAATGGTGAAAACGTATCTCATTATTCCTTGTTAATATTTGTAAGTAAGAAAACAAAGGAAATTATTCTTACATCAGTGGTTTTTAGAAAAGAGAAATAATAATAAATACATTCCCAACAAAAAGTTTATAAATTCCAACGTAAAGGCAACGAAAGCTGTGGGCTTCAATCGATGACAATAAACAAAGTTTCAGGCAGTTCATTGTTAACTTACCCACACGTATGTGTATACAAAATACCAAATACGTCATACACACTAGCATATATATAGGCTAGCACGCAATGTTAATCTTTTGATTACATTTTTTATAAATAATTTCGTAATGAATAATGTTGTTAAAGTGTTATTGTTTTTGTATGCAGAATGAGCAACCTATCTGAAGATACTTGAGTACGATATGACAATCCTTTAAATAGGTTAAAGGTCACATACTACCCACAAACAAATATACAAACAATAAATAGTAAAAGTATAGTAAAAAACAGTAGTTTATTAATAGTATTCAACAAATAGTTCATAGTTAATTTATTATCCTATGAGCATGTACAGCAATTGGATTCGTCAAACCGGTTATATATACAATATACATAATACATACATAAGTAACATACATACACATACATACCGAAGCACAAACATGGTTTCAAACTGATCAAGATTAAAAGTTACCAAGTCAACCATGCATTTTGCAATTTGCTATCATTAATTTATAAAGGCTTGCACTACTCAAAAATGCTGGAAAGCACATACATTGATTGATTAAAAACTAATTAATAATTATAAAAAAATAATTGAAAAAATAATTATGCTAACGCTCTTCTTTATAGATATTGGGTGTTGCTTTTCGCAGCGGGGGCCAGTGTGACGTAGCACGGCCAGTGGTACGTCACATTCTCTACGACAAACAGTTAAACTCTAATAACTAATGAAAGCGTTGACAGACAACTAAAATGTTAACATTTATTAAATAATGAATACATTCGACACAGCATGTCAACGTTCTCTATTTGTGCATCAGCCCTCCTTTACGCCGGGAATGTAAAATTTGTAAATAAAACAAACAAAATAACATCTACATGGAAATGGAACAGCAAATTGCTGCATTTGCTTTGCGCGGTAAAGTATCCTCTTTGAGAATAATTAACAGTGTAACAACACTCGTTGCAGGAATGATTATACAGCAAAGGAATAAATCCCTATTCACAAGCGGGAGGGGGGAATATTTCCATAAAAAGAGCCTTTGGAGTAATTTCAGGTAATTTTAAGCTTTTATGCATAACGAACGGTTTTCGTCGAGGAGCCATTTGATGTACCAGAGATCTAATTTGCATAATATGTTCAACGCGGAATAGGTATGTAAAAAGCGGTCAATATAAGCTGGGTGTTCAAACACCCGTTTCGTGGTCGACGATGGGAACAAATTACAATAATCAATCACTTGTTTTTATACCTTTCACACTCAAAAAGGTCAATCAAACAAATACGATAATGTAAAGAGAAAATAGGTTGAAATCCAATTTTGCTATTTGATATAAAAGATATAGACTTTGACCAAAGCGAGGGTCCGCGTAATCTGGTACCGTGAGACCTAGGTTCAAATCCCTCACGTGGCATTGAAAGAATATAATGTAAAGAATATAGGCACCGTGTGCTAGTACATACAACACTGTATGTGGCCAAATGTAGCAACTTATTGATGAAGATTGCATTCCTGACCGGAAATTATTGTGAAATATCTCGATTTTTGTTTGTTTGTTTTTTTCTTGTTGTTGTGTTTTTGTTTTGTTTTGTTTTGTTTGTGTTTGTTGTGTGTTGTTTGTAAGTCTAAAACGTGTCCTGGTTTAAATGGCGCCTTGTCTTTTAAGAAGATGGACTTATGGGAAATTTTAATCGACCCACAATTCTTTAAAGCCACAATTTTCACAATAATTTGCCATTATCGACGTAGGAAGAACGACGCTGTTTCATCCTAAAGTTGCGTGACGTTGCCACTTGCGAGCGCTTCATTCGTGCTCACTAGCGCCCTCAGTGGCCAAACTCGGTGCCTACATAAGCCCAAGGTCCACAAAATTGCGCCTAATCAATCGTGGCATCTCACGAGTGTACTTCGTTCTCGCACCGACTGTACAGTCAGATGAAAATGTGATAATAACACACAGCAATAAAAGTCGGGACGAAAGTATGAAATAGAATTTCAGAGGAGGACGGGCGGGTGAATGAGAGCTATTTTTAAAACTTTACTAACTATAGAACAGGCGGGGGTAAAAAAAAAAAAAAAAAAAAAAAACGAAAGAAGGGCTTATATTAAAACACACGTTCCATTTTTCATTAGATTATATTTTCAATTTAAATATTATAACGGAACCGCATTGTGGGTGGCGGAGGGGGTAGAGAAGGGGGGGGAGGGGGTTAAAGCGGGGTTTTAAAGATTAAAAGCACATTTCTCTGCCTGTGAGGAGAGGTTGTTTTATTAT
>CAMDTW010000551.1:0-15481 GCA_945910005.1 Isoperla grammatica
TTTACGCTCATGCTATAGCGTGCGAAAAAAGAAGCCCACTACCGACTTTCGGGCCTGTTTTAGTGGTATGGTATACTAATTTAATACAGCATTATAGAAGATGTAGGTCCGGTGACGCAGCGCTGTTATGTAGCTGGATTGAGTCTGACGAGAACTACTTGTCATCCGCGGGGACCAGCTATAGCAGATGTAGGTCCGGTGACAAGGCGCTGTTATGTAGCTGGATTGAGTCTGACGAGAACTACTTGTCATCCGCGGGGACCAGCTATAGCAGATGTAGGTCCGGTGACAAGGCGCTGTTATGTAGCTGGATTTAGTCTGACGAGAACTACTTGTCATTTTTTTAAATTTTTACTTAGCAACAACGGGCGCCTCTTGGGGTAAGGGACTCCTAAGGACTAATACGGTCCCGTAAAGCGTAGGCTACTTTATGGACAAAAAAGAGGATTTGGTAGAAGTTGGTGTTTGAGATATGTTTGCACATGAAGGACACAATTTGTATTAAACTAAAAGTTATATTTTTCATGAGTCTCCACTTTTAATAGGCCTACATTGCTCTTTATTGACGAATGCCGAATACAATTCCATACAATATAATGAAACGTCAAAACAAATTTATGTATGATTTAAAAGGTTAAAATAAATTGTAATTTTTATGATGATAAATTACATGATAGGCCTACATGCCAATAATTTATATAGGTTTACATATTTTTCATTTCTTATGTTCAACCCATGGTCTAAGGATATCCTAGGTCTGGCACTCCCGCGCGCCAGATCTCGTCCGGCCCGCGCATAACGTCACGTGGATACAAGATCGCTGGCCGGCTGCCGCTTCGCGCGTGTTAAAATGCTACTCTCCTCCACTGATTAAATATGTACCGTCAAAATTTAAGTCGTATTTGAATGTGTTTGATATATACTTACTAACAATGCATTATATAAGTTGATAGAAATATTAGCTCAGTAGAAACTACTATAATATTAGGCGTGCAGTGGTAACATGAAGCATGACCGATAAACACATCTTTGCGTGATTATATGCCATGTGAACGTGATAAAACCGTTACAGCAACATTAAACACACAATACGCATTTTGTAGGTAAATATATAGTGACACCAAACACATTTTAACTGGAATTATTTCGCTTTAGCATTATCATTTTATTCGTACCCAGAGTTACGCCAAATTCGATTACGTCAGTTATGATTCGTACCATTATATCATATTGCGTATTATTATATAATGCTTACATGGGCCAAGATTCCAGTACGGTACTGGACTAAAGCCCCAACCACAATTTTTGGCATCGTGATTGTAATCGGATTCGTGATTGCAATCATACGATTTCCCATTACAATCAATTACGGCGTTACGATTTAGTTGTGAACAGTGCCATAAGAACCATGTAAGTTAATTTTTTTACGATTTCCGGCTTGCGATCCCGATCTCGATATCGAAAATTGTGGTTAGGAGGCATGGTTAGGCCCATGTAAACGTAGCACATAGTAATGCCGTGCCATATACTATACAGTATAACGTCACATCACAAGCAATAAAAATATCAAGTCGGTACATTTCATTTGTAAACTGTTCAAATACGAATTATAATGTTATACGAGTTATAATGTAGCTTACTGTTCTGCAATACAAAATAATAACGTAAATACATTTGGAGAATGGTTTATGTGGGTGCCTTTATTTATGCCTTTATGGAGATGTCGTATATGGCAGTCAGTAACAATATTATTCTGATATATTTGACTTACCGTGGTGCAGACTCGACTATTCTATGTTATAGTTTTCTTTCTACTTTGGGTATCGAGCGTATCGAGCCTTGTACCTCCGTGGTAATTTGCGAAGCCGACATTAGTTTTGAGACGCATCCTGGTTTAACTTTTCGTGATTTTTTTGGAGAATAACCCAACAACTTGTGTTTTAAATCCCAATGAAAATCAGAGAGTTCAAAATGTTCAGAACAAATTCTACAATTCTTTCGATTGACTTTGTCAGACCCCTTACAAAATCGAACCCAAATAAAACACAATCGTTTATAATTAGGGAATCTAAAAAAAATTATTTATCCGTCGGCACTCTGTACATCGCTTTGTTTGGTAGGGCTTCTGTTGTTACATCCACTCACCACACAATCATCATTATTAGTATTTTTAACTGTATAGTACATTACTTCATAATAATGTATTTAAACAATATATAAAAAGCTTTTACGATTGAAGCATACGAATAAACAGTTGCTTACTAATAGTTAACGCTGTACAAACGTGGAGAACCAACTGTGTAGGTCAAAATATGCAAATAGTATCACATCACGTCACACTTATTAATATCTATAAAAAAAAAACGTTCATATTATAATATCGGAACTTCGAATCGACAAAGTATGTCTAAAATAACACTTTAATAAAAGTTAATAACTGTTTTATATTCTTCCGGAACTAAGCACTTTGGGTAGAAAATTCTACTTTTTAAACACTCAAATCAAACGCACTGACAACAGTTCTCAATATCTTTGTGGTATCTACACTCACGAGACGTTTGGACACGACTAAATGCACATTGGAAGCAGACGAAACACTACTGAGAGGTCCAGATACGGTAAGAGAAGTTTATAAACATTTGTGGAAGAAACCAATCGTAATAAAGTTATGATGACTTGGCGAGAATAATGCTATCGTAAAAAGGTTTCGAACTAACAAGGATCGAGCGAACATAATCGAGAGTAGTTTTGTGTGCGTGTTTATTTACGGAAGTGAGTTATTTATATCGGTATCAAGAAAATGCAATGTGATAGTTCTGTTGTGGCAAAATTACTGATATCTGTGATGTTCCTGGGAGAACTGGATGGATGAATATTAATTGAGGAGAAGGGCGAAAGAACGTTGCCTTGATGTAAGGTAGCACGCCATGTTTATCCTACTAGCTGTCCAAAAAACCCACAGCCTTCTATAGTCACGTCATGTGGTTATTACCACAGTAATCTTATACACACACATGTTATGCACAAACTCGTTATTAACACATCTCCCTTATTACAGAAGAGGGATGAAATAGAACAGTAACATGTATGCAGCTCAGTACCTTATGATTACTAATGTCACTAAGTATAGATATCAATAATCAAATTATGTAACTAATGGCTAATAGTGATTTAAACAATTGAAACTGAAACAACGTTAGGCTAAGGTTATACAATTCTAGAGGTTCAGTTTCTCAGGTTTTTTAATTTCCCTTCCCGATCGAGTCTTGTAAGGGCTCTGGATCTCCGCTGTCGGCCTCGCGTCTTGCGTCGGACTTGCTCCTCTGGGCGACCGATTAGCAACTTGCGTTGGTGGTGAGTGCCGCATTTCCGGTTGAGGTTGGACAACTGGCTGGTCTCTATCCGCTTTGTTCTGAGGAGAGTCCGGCTGGTCTGGTAGGTCCGGAATGTTTTGGACGGGGACCAGATGGTAACGGTTGCGTCTCACTACTCCGTAACTTGTGCGTACGATGTAGGAACGCGGCTCTTCTGACTTGCCAGCAACCGTGCCATACCTGCGTAGATCAATTATCCACACCTGCTGACCTGTTACAAGACTGGATAGCTCTCTGGTGCCGTGATGGCGATCATAGTCTTCTTTCTGTTTTCTGCGTCTCTCTTCCTCTCTTTCTCGGAGATGCAAGTTCTCGGCAACAGGGGACGAGAGATGTGATGGAGCAACAGGAAGTGTTGACCTGACCTGCCGATTCATTAGCAATTGGCTTGGGCTAAACCCACAAGCTAGTGGTGTAGACCGGTAAGCCAAGAGAGCTTTGTGGATGTCTTCTGCTTTATTTAATCTTGCTTTTGCTATCTTGACACCTGCCTCAACAAAGCCGTTGCTTTGTGCAAAGTAGGGGCTGCTTCTAATGTGTATAAAACCCCAGTCTTTGGCAAATGTCGCAAATTCAGAGGTATCCAAGGTCTGAAATTGGGTTCCGCAGTCGCTTCTGATAACTTCTGGGACGCCAAACCTCGCGAAAATCTCTTTCAGATGATTAATGATCGTTATCGATCGTTGGTCCATTAACTTTACGAACTCAAAGAAGCGAGAGAAATAATCGGTTACGATAAGGTACCAATTACCACCTTGCTTGAATAGGTCTATGCCTACGCGTTGCCACGGCCTCTCTGGAAACTCGGAAGAGATGAGGGGCTCGTGCCGATTGCTGCTTTGTTGCACGCATTGTGGGCAGGCTCGGACCATTTCTTCGATGGATTTTGAAATCCCTGGCCACCAGCAGGCCTGTCTAGCTCTGGCTCGACACTTCGTGATTCCTTGGTGGCCTTCATGGAGGTGCATTAACATGTTGTTCTGCAAAGACTTTGGTATAATCAGACGATTCTGCAACATGAGTAAACCTCCTTGGTGAGAAATTTCGTGGCGATGAGGATAGTAACCCTTGAGACGAGGATCGATCTCATGTTGGGTAGGCCATCCTTTGACAATCCATCGTGAGAGTTGTTGACAGACGAAGTCTTCCTGCTGTTTCTCTGCAATGATCGCTAGTTTGCAATCTGTGATAGGCAAACTATCCACGATTTGTTGCACATAGGCTGCCGTCTCCTCTTCTAGTTCAGAGTCTGGAGTCTGCGATGTCGCTGAAATATTTCGTGACAAAGTGTCGGCTGCGATTAACTCCTTGCCAGGAGTATAGACGATTTCGTAAGCGTACCTCATCATTCTGATCTTGAATCGTTGAAGACGCGGAGAAAGATCGTCCAAGTGCTTTGATGTGAAGATAGGGATCAGAGGTTTATGATCAGTTTCTAACTTAACTGTCAGCCCCGTGATGTAGTTCTGGAATCGTTCGCAGGCCCAGGTCAACGAGAGAGCCTCTTTCTCGATCTGCGCGTACCGTTTCTCAGCTTGAGTCAAGGATCGTGATGCATACGCTATCGGTTTTTTACTACCATTGGCTTCGGTGTGGTACATCATTGCTCCCAACCCGTACGATGAAGCGTCAGCTGAGACTGTTACCTGCTTGTGGGGCGAAAATAGAGTCATGACCGGTTCCGATGCCAGAATGTGCTTGACCCTGTCAAATGACTCTTGCTGTGGGTTTCCCCACGTCCACTCGTTCTTAGAACACAGAAGAGTGTTAAGAGGTTCAAGGAGTTGTGATTTATGGGGTATGTACGTACCCAGGTAGGTGATTAGCCCAAGAAATCGTTGAAGTTCTTGTTTGTTCCCTGGCGGCGGCATCTTGATGACTGCCTCCACCTTCTTAGGATCCGGACGAACCCCTGCTTCTGAGATAATGTGTCCTACAAAAGGAATTTCACTAACAGCAATTACCAGTTTCTCCTTGTTTAGCGTCATGCCAACTTTCTCCAACCTCTTGAGCACGGCTTGTAGATTTGCGTCGTGTTGTTCTCGAGTGGTACCCCAGATCAGGACGTCGTCCATGTGGCACAACACTCCTGGTAAGCCCTCCAGAATAGTACTCATTCTTCGTTGGAAGTGCTCAGGCGCCGAAGTTATGCCGAAAGGAAGGCGATTAAACTTGAACCTTCCCCAGGGTGTAATGAAAGTTGTTAAGGGAGAGCTGTCGGCAGAGAGAGGAACTTGCCAAAACCCAGTGTTGGCATCCAGTTTGGAAAACACTGTGGCACCACCTAGCTGACCTAGCGTGTCCTCTATTTTGGGGATAGGGTGCCATTCTCTTTTAACGTTTTTGTTGAGCTCGGTTAGATCAACGCAGATACGCAATCCTTCCTTTTTCCGAACTACAATCATGTATGCACACCAATCAGTGGGTTCGTACACGGGTGATATGACCCCCTGCTCAACCATACGATCTAGCTCCGCCTTGGTTTCGTGAATCAACGGGATCGGCACAGACCTAGGTGTTGTTGCCGCATAGGGTTTAGCATTTGGGATCAACTGAATCTGGTACTCACCAGGAATAGTTCCCAGACCCTCGAAGAGCTTAGGATACATAGCAGTGATTTCAGCAGTAGTTTCAATGCCTCCCACGAACTGGATCAGTTGGAAGGCGGTGATGGCCGGTTCCCCGAGAAGTGGAGTTTCTTGCTCGTCTAGAATGTAGGCCTTCTGGATGGAAACCTTGTCCTTGTACTTAAAGGGTAGGCTGATCATCCCTTTACAGTCCAAACGCGTTGATCCCGGACCGTAGAGCTGCCGATCGGTAGGGTACAATTGTCTGTTCGTAATGATTGGACAAGTTGACGGAATAACAGTTACGTCCGCCCCACAATCTATTTTAAACGTGAGGGAGAACCCATCGACCTCAATCGGGACATGCCACGGAGGTTTGGTTGCAGTTGGAGCCTGGATGATGCCTCCGACAAAGGCCTTAAGCTGCTCGACCTTGTTGCCTTCAGCTGCTTGGACCTCATTCACCTTGTTTTGACGGCAAACAGAGGATGCATGCCCCTTGATTTTGCAGTTATAACATGTATAATCCTTGGCCGGGCACTCAGAGCGTGGATGAGATGGCTTTCGCCCACACCATTTACATGGGAGATTAGGCTTAGACTGACCTTTGTACTTGTTCTTGTTGCCCTTGTTGTTAGATTTAACCTTTGTCTGGAACTGGGCCGGTTGAGTCACCCGATCCACCGTTGCCGTCTCCGACGAATAAAGCTCTTTTTGCTGACGACGAACGTCTTCGGATTGGCGAACCTGAGTGATGGCCTTGGCCAGAGTCAGCTGGGAGTCTAACTGTAAATTTTCACTAAGTTTATGATTCAGAATCCCTACCACAATCTTGTCTCGTATTAATTCGTCATACATTGGACCGAAGTCACAGTGTTCAGCCAGCTTGTATAATTTGGCTATGAAGTCATCTACAGGCTGGTGCTCCTCCTGTACGCACTTGAAAAATTTCGCTCGCTCGAAAATTACATTCCTTCTAGGAATAAAGTACGCCTCAAATTTGTCCAAGATGGTTTGGTAGTCATTGGACTCAGCTAAAGTGAGGTTAAAGGACGCTAGCAAGTCATCTGCCTTGTCGCCCATGATGTAGATAAGATCATTTACCTGGTCCGCCTCAGCTTTTGTACTCAAACCTGAGGTCTGACGAAATCGAGTGAATCTTCTTCTCCACATAGGCCAGTCTTCGGCACGGAACGAAAAAGATTCGGGTGGTTGCACTTGGAAAGATGCCGGAATGACGCCCCCTTGCGGGCCTGGGCGTGCGGCCACGTTTTGCCCAGCGCGATTTTCCATATCGTCCAACCTAGATGGTTACAAATATAACGTCTTGCAGTCTCTGGAAGACGTGGTGCAAACCGCTGCCACCATGTGATTTTCCTGGGAGAACTGGATGGATGAATATTAATTGAGGAGAAGGGCGAAAGAACGTTGCCTTGATGTAAGGTAGCACGCCATGTTTATCCTACTAGCTGTCCAAAAAACCCACAGCCTTCTATAGTCACGTCATGTGGTTATTACCACAGTAATCTTATACACACACATGTTATATGCACAAACTCGTTATTAACACAATATCTGAAGAAGATTATAAGTTGTCACCAACACGGCAACCATAAACAAAGTGCGAGGATTTGAAATATGAGTGTTTAGTTAAGAACAGACACAGTATTAATTGATTACCCTGTCAATAACTCAGAGCGGAGGCCCGAATGCGTGCACTTGACTCGTGCGCTGAGCGATTCTTGTATCCACGTGACGTCACGAGCGAGCCGGCTGCCGCGAGCATCTGCGCAATGTCATACCTAGCCCACACAGAAATATCATTGTATCATGTGTTCAACCCAGTAACCACTTACAATAAAATAAAACATTGACCATTATTTAAATAATAAGTTTATCCGTCAGCTGGTGAAACAATTGTGCACTCTAGATCTCGCAGATGGAAGGAGCCCAAAATAAGCACGGGAAGTCATTGAAGCCAGCACTCAGTGAGTAAATCAGCATAGTCATCGGTTCCCATGTCCGAGGGCTGGCCAGGGTGCCATCGAGAATAGCCCGTATCTTTCATCTCCTGTCCTGTAAACAAGATATGAAACACATTAACCTTGTTGCAATTTGCAATATTCATTTACTTGCTTGGTACAACGAGTAAACATCCACTTCTGTGCCAGACCCATCACAGGGGTGACTGTGCCTGTCGTAAGAGGCAGCAAGTTTTGGAATGATGCGGAGCAAGATATTATCAAGATCTGATAGTGTTAAGCTATTTTCCGAAAAGGTTTGTTGAAATGATTGTTTGTTTTTTGTTTGTTAAAAGAAGATAGTTTCGATATTATCTAAAAAAAAAAAAAAAAAAATAGAATATAAAAGTGTCAAAAATAGGCAACAAGGGAAGCATTAGTTCATTGGACATAACTTACTTCTCTTGTCATGCAGTGCTAGGCCTAGGCCAATATTGAAAGCTGTGTTGTGATGAATGCAAGAAATTAATCATCTGACTTGATCACAGAATCACTATTTCTAAATTGGGTGGTTTTTAACAGAAGTTCAGTCAATTGCAGTAAAGCGGTATTTATCCATTTTCAATCATCATAGTTACCCAAGATAGAAATTATTCATTTATCATTTTTCACACAGGCCTAGATGCCCTACATTAACTAGGCCTACACCTGGATAAACAAAACAACATACGCCTAGGCCTGGGCTAGCAAATGTAGCCTAAACTTGCCGTGGATGTAGGCCTTTTTTTCCCCTTGATTATCTATTTCTAACGTTCATCATTTTTCACACATGCCTATATGCCCTACATTAACTAGGCCTACATGTAGGCCTACTCCTGGATTATAATAGAAAAAAAAAAAAAAAAAAAACGCCTAGGTCTGGGCTAACAAATGTAGCTTAAGCTTGCCATGGATGTAGGCCAAAGTCTAGTTGACCAGCGGCCCTAGACCTAGCATTATGCTGAGTGTATGACACGAATGCTTAGGCCTAGCATTTACCTAGGCGTAGGGATCAATGTAATGGGGAAAGGATGTTATTTGCCCCACGTGGTGATGGTGGGACTCGCCCCCGCGCTGCCGCCTCCAACTCTAGCGCCGACCACCGCGGTTCTTCCGCTTCCTTTTCCTGTGGGCAAGTCACAAACGTTTCAATTTATGTTACATTCATAGATACAGTGATGATTTCAGGCATATCCCGGGGGGGGGCGGAGCCCCCCCCCCCGGCAGTTGAAAATGCCCCCCCCCCTAGCAGATTGAAAAAATCACATGAAGTAATGTAAATTTGCAAAAAAAAATGCAAAATACAAGACAATGAGGTATATTTTTCCACCTCATTAGGACTAGGAAATGAATCGATTTCCACGAAAAACCCAACTACATAAATGTTGCAACATTTTATTTTCTATCGAAACGATGTTAGGTAAAGGTAAGAATGGCAAATATGAATCACCTCATATTCGAAAACTGAAAGGATGGCATCAACAGAGACCGTAACCCCCTCCACCCCTGCCTTTTGTCACGGCGCATCCCTTCTTCCTCTTATCAATCAAGTTTTGGATAATTACGCTCGGAAGAAACCCCGTAGAATCCGACTGCTCCAAACTGTGTAAGTAAATACCTGCTATTTAAAATAATAAATAGAATTGTTGATTTTATGATTATCTACACAACTATAATATGGCGCTAGATTTCACAATTCGTGTGTATCAGGCTACCCACTGGTTTTAGTATAAACATCACCCATTTTGTGCATCTTGTATCCCCCCCTAGGAAAAATGTCTGATATCATCACTGCATAGATAGATTCTGTCTTCATTTCGTACATGACTATGAGCACAGATAAGGGATTCTATGAGCAAATGTTACCGTGACCTCGTCTCACATCTGACCGTAAACTAGATAGGCCTACGTGTAAGAATATACATTACACACACCAAAGTGGTGTACTGGGCTATGCTAATAATGAAATAGACGATAATTTCAAATTACAGTAGTAGAAATGCTCCCTCGCAAAATGTTCACTAATACCAACAGATTTTATGTTAGGAAATTGTTTACATACTGTTTTGTGGCTCGGCGCCAACTGGCGTGGGTGGTAGCGGCTGCGGCTGCCGGGACGGGCCGGCGACCACCTCGACTACAAAGAACGAGACAAGCGTTAGTGTACAAGATGATTGTATGTTCATTCTTAATATTATTATTATTATTATTATTATTATTATTATTATTATTATTGTCAGTACAGGGGAAAAGTCACAAACGTTTCTATTTGTGTTACATTGCTGTGTAGATTGTTTCTTCAATTATGGTTGTGACAAATGTTACAGAGACCTCGTCTCACCTACAACCTTAAACTAGATACATTTTCTGGTAGACACAACATACAAGAATACACACATTAATGTACTACGCTATGGTATTAATTGACAAGAATTTCAAATTACACCCATTTGTTATGGAGAAATGATGCTGTCTTATATCAACACATTTTCATTAACAAATTGTTTACACACCTTTAAATGCCTCGGCGGCGTCTCCCTTTGGAGGCGGCGGCACGGGCACGCCGGATGGCCCCGCAACCATGGCTAGAAAGAACGAGACAATCTTCATTCCAAATATTATTATAATTATTATTATTGTCAGTACAGTGGTTTGCAACTATTTCGCAAATTTCTGCACACGCACACGCACACGCACACGCACACGCACACGCACACGCACACGCACACGCACACGCACACACACACACACACACACACACACACACACACACACACACACACACACACACACACACACACACACACACACACACACACACACACACACACACACACACACACACACACACACACACACACACACACACACACACACACACACACACACACACACACACACACACACACACACACACACACACACACACACACACACACACACACACACACACACACACACACACACACACACACACACACACACACACACACACACACACACACACACACACACACACACACACACACACACACACACACACACACGTGCTATATCAATAATAATAATAATAATAATAATAATAATAATAATAATAATAATAATAATAATAATAATAATAAAAGAATATACACGAATTTCAAATTACATCCGTATCTAATGGAGAAATGCTCGATTACTAAATTTATTTATTTATTTATTCATCCATTTATTATGGAGAAATGGTGTTGTCTGATACCAGCAAATTTTGTTTACATACCTTTCTGCGCCTCGACGGCTTCCCTGGGCGGCGGGGGAGGCGTCACCGAGGCCGTCGACGGCCCCGCAACATCGCCTACAAACAACGAGAAATGCGTTAGTGTAGAATTGTATGATTGTATAATAATTCTAAATACGCATACGGTAATTGTTATCGTCTGTACAGGGATCTGCCACTACTTTTCAAAATTCTGTACATTGAAGTAGCTAGTACTCCAAATATTGCAAATTTCTCAAGAATACACTACCTATCGAAATAATATGCTGTTATCAGACAACAACGTTTCTCCATAACAAATGGGTGTAATCTGAAAGTATTGTTCCTACTATAGCGTTGTACATTAATGGGTATTTACGGAGTGAACATAAAATATTTGTCTTCAACGAAATTTAACAAAAATCACTTTTTTATGTTACCTTTTACTGTATCTTTCCAATTATGTAAGGCGCATGCTTCAAATAGTACGTATTTATGTTTTAAATCAATTTAATTCTGTTGAATTGGCTAGAGCCTATGCCTAGGCCTATGCACGCCATTCGCCATTGTTCAAAACTGGGATGAAGAGAAATATCTCTGCAGCAAAATAAGTGTTTTGGTTCTTTGTTATCAGCAGGTGCACCAACTTAAACACAAGTTACTGTATAATAATCACAGTATTTTCGATAAATTACCCCTTCTTCAAATTTGCAGAAAGGGTAATTTGAAGAAGGGGTTATTATTTTAAAATTAATTTATACCAAAAAAATAAATTACCCCTTCTTCAAGTTTGCGGGCGATATTCGGTTTCATTTCATACGTTGGCTACAGAATCAACGTAGAACAGCTGATTGTAGCATCCAGTAGGCTGTGTGCATGTTGCTAATGGTGAATGGCGTACATAGACAGGCTCTAGCCAATTCAACATAATTAAATTGATTTAAAACATAAATATGTACTATTTTACGCATGCGCCTTACATAATTGGAAAGATACAGTAACAGGTAACATAAAAAAGTGATTTTTGTTAAATTTCGTTGAAAATAAATATTTTATGTTCACTCCTATGGTAGGAACAATACTTGTAGATTACACCCATTTGTTATGGAGAAACGTTGTTGTCTGATAACAGCATATTATTTCGATTAAGTATTTGTTTACATACCTTTCTGCGCCTCGGCGGCTTCCCTTGGCGGCGGGGGAGGCGGCAGTGGCCGTCCACACGCACCACACGCACTCACGACACTTGCACAACAAACAATTGTGTCTTAATGTAATATGTATATTGTATACATTCCTACTAAGGTATTTGCTTCAAGTTTCTCGGCCGCCTCGCACAGCAGTACAGCCGAGACTTCAAAAGCAGAATCGTCTGTAGCAAACAACAAGATAATATCTTTAGCATATGACTGACATTACAATTGTCTCTTGATTTGATTCTGCCAAATACTATTGCAATACTTACTACCTACGACATACATCTAGGCTAAGAACTACACAACAATTACAAAGTCTAGCGTGGCCTAGGCTAGTCCACCTAGCTATTCAGAATTCATGTTTCAGGCATAGGCCTATGGTCAAGTAAAATAATTGCTAATTACCATCTAGTCACAACTGAACAATAATTGTTGTAGATAATCATGTACAAATACACTTGCACATCAATTGTTAACATCAGTATTATCATGCAAATACAACATAAAAAACCAAACAATTAATTATTAGATAAAGGTGTGTACTTACAGTTATCCATGGTGAAATGTACATGAAGATCACCATTTTATTCCATTGTTGCAGATGGCACAGTATGGACAACATCTAGATACATAGATAGTGATTGTTGTTGTTACATTATTATAGATGGCTGTGCAGTATAGACAGCATCTAGGTACATATATAGTCAGAGGCGGACTGGGGGGGTAAGGGCCCCGTACGGAAAAGGATCTTAGGGGCCCCGTGACTTGGCGAAGGTTTAAGGGGTCTGGGGCAAAGCCCCAGCCGCCGGAGGCGAAAATTTTTCAGCCTACTATTTTGTTAGAACGCATATAAACACGTTTAAACATCGATAAATGATGATAGTTTTGTGGAACAACGTGTTGAACTGTGAACACCACTTTCAAAAACGAAATTGATGAAAGAACTTTCCCAACACTGGCAGTTGTATATTTCAAACTATATTGTTTCCCAACCCTCTACAAATATCGGCTACTAGTTGTCCACTCGCATCGTGTAATTTGTACTCGTAACGACTGTTGTAGCTGGGTATGCAGCTGGGTCGGGGGCGAAGCCCCTGCCGCCGGAGGCAACGTCGCCGAAGGCGAAACAATTTTCAGCCCTGCATGATGCTTAGTGGACTAAAACGCGTTTTGAGGCGAAATCCTATCATGAAAAATAATTAAAGTTAAGTCAATATTACACTGATAATTCCTAACGTCATAGGTCTAGGATATAGTCTAGGAGTTCGATCCTGTCATTTGAGAAGTAATCTTATGGCTAGTGCTGCGCTGGATCGGATTTCAGTAGGCACCGATAGATATTGCCACAAAGTTCGCCTTTTAAAATTTTGAACGCTTATAGATACGTGATCAGCCCGATTTTCAGTCAGCTATTTTACGGAAAGTGGCTTTGTAATGACACACGACTTGAAAACTACTTTTCATTTTTACATGAGCCTATTCTAATTTAAATGGGCAAAATGGTACTTTCAGATATAACAAAGTTTACTCGCAAACTATCAAGTCATTCTCATAGTAGCGAGCTAGCGAGCAGAAATCTTGAGGGTTCTTGTTTTCAATTAATTTGTCTAGAACGCATATAAACACGTGTAAAAATCGATTAATGATGATAGGTGTGTCGAACAACATGTGGAACTGTGACACCAATTTAAAAATTAAATTAAAGAAATTTCCAGCACTGGCATGTTTTATATTTCAAACTAATCTATAAAAAAGTAAGCTCTGAGGAAGAAAGCGGAAATCTTTGTAGCACTTTTAAATGGTCTATATAACTCTATACGTCCCTTTTCACTGACATGAGATACATATTATGCTCTTCTTACTATTGTTTCATAATCTATATAGCGTAAGATATTTTCAGGGGGTTGGGTGGTGGCCCTCAAGGGGGCCCCCACCCGGGGGGGCCCCGTACGGGTTTCCGTAGTTCCGTACCTGCCAGTCCGCCCCTGTATATAGTAGTTGTTGTTGTTCCCTACACATGGTTTTTTCCTGATAAACAAAACTCCGTGCCTCATATCTTGCAAAGAAATACATAACAACTTTGAAAGAGAATCTCTCTTCAAGTGCTTTGACAATTGAGTAGCGCATTCTTCCGGTAATAATAAGTACCATGGTGTGGAGACGAATAAAACAAAAAAGATTCCATGTTGTCTCGAAAATGACAGCTGTCAAAAACAATAGCAACAAAAACAAGTGACTGTCGAAACAAGTGACGTGTGAGCAGCGGCTGTCATGGATTTGATACAAAAAAATAAAAAACAAGCCAGAGTTTGAACCTGGCCCCCTAAACATACTCAAGGTTTAACCCTTTTAATGTGAGTCACAAGTATCGACCCCCCCCCCCCCCCACGGTAGGCTTAGGGTATCTCCATTTTCCTTAGATGTTATCTTTGTCGCACCACTGTTTAAATTATTGATCTGTCTAAATTGATTCAAGAGATTCTTATTACATAAATTATACCACCACAATTCGAATGTTATGCAATATTTTTCGTTGCTACAAAGGCGCAAATATACAGTACAAAATAATATTTAAAAAAAAATCGTTTGCAAAATCGTTGGGATCGCGTTATAGGGACATTATTTAATAACTAACAACAAAGCATCTAGGTGGGGGGTTTGCGTGCGAGCTTAGGCGCACCCCCTTGAATGCGTCGGTGCCTGACACGAAGTGCCAATAATCCAACCAAAATTGCGAGTGTTATTAGAAGCGGCTAAAATAGGGCGAGGCAACTGGGAGTTGCGAAAATATGTGGCGACTGACAAGACCTGACGGTCGGTTAGTTCGCACACTGGTCACCGGGCGCGCGCCAAGCGCCAACGAGCGTGGCGCACTTTTGGCGCTGGCTTCGAGTCACACGAACGCACACGCGCACACGTAGACAGATAGATAGTGTGTATTGTAGCTAGCAGCTATCTACAGCACATTAATTGTAAAATCCGTGCCAACGTGGATAGGGGACGTCGGTAGCGGCCCTAAACGCGCGGCGGAACCGACGGAGAAGCACAGGGGACCCGCGGCGGGGCGAGCGCCCCCGGCAGAGGAGACGTGGCGACGGCGGGTGGCGGG